>JBAMBK010000754.1:0-13502 GCA_037043435.1 Drosophila suboccidentalis | reverse complement strand
GTTGTTTGTCCATTATAGAGTCAATGCACAAGATGTAATCGTTACAAATTTTGCTCTTTTTTTGTTTATTGCTGCTGTCACCGGTCTACTAGTATTTCCTGTAGCTTGAACTTGCACTTTTACGGCAGACACGATTCAAAAATATAACAAATGTATGTATGCTGGCGTGGTAACAATCGAAACAAGTTCACATACATATGTATATGCTGCGGAAATTGTGTGAACGACAACGATTTATATGATTTATACGCTTGGCATCGTGGGTATTATAGTTGTAAATTTAAAGATTATTGTTTACACGTCTTATATTGATTATGAAAGATTAGTGTGGCGAAGACTAAGTTTGAATTTGGAAACAACTGAATATGAAACGCAATTGAAATTGTATTATTTGTAAATTTTGCATTGCTGATTTAGCCTTTGTCCTAACAACCTCATCCGGTAAAATAAATATCCACGATTCCTTATCCTGTTATCTGTCCTGTTTATAAGTCTTACAATTGATTTAAATTCTTTATCTTTCGCTGAGGAAAATTAATCAATTTTCCTGCCTCACCTTTTTTTTTTAAATTTATTTTTGTCCTATATTCTATCCTTTATTTTAAAAATTCTGAAATGTATTAAATTTGTTCATCTTTCGCTGAGGAAACTAAAGTTATATTCTTTTTCTTTCAGTATAATTTCCGAATAATATTTTTTTAAAATAAACCCTTTTAGCATTTTAGTTCTTTTATTCTTACATCCATCTGTTTCTGTGGCTTTATATGCACGACTATTCCCAGTTATATGTACTTAAAAAATAGTTCGAATAGGGAATATTTGGCCTTTGAGTAAAGTCATTGTGCCTTTGTTTATTTGTCATAATTCGATGTCAATGCACTGGGAGCAAGCGACTTACATTTCTTTGATTTCTTTGGTTAGTGCCTGAAATTGGACAATTTTGAAGTGATTACTTGACCATTTGACGCAATTTGGAGCGTTGTCTTTAGCTGCAGCAAACTCATTACCAGTGACAAACTCACATCATCCACTTCCATCCAGTTTGTTCAACTCCAGGCGATTCGGGTTCGAGTTGTTACATTAACATTATTATGTATACGAGGCGTAACTCTCACATTAGTGTGTGTGTGTGTGTGTGTGTTTGCTTGATTGTTGGCTCGTTATATATATAAGTATATTTATTTCTTGGCGCTGTGGAAACTCGTTTGAAACTCGGTTTCCCAGATACTAACTGTGCCTGGAGTGCTGCGACGGAGACTTCCGAGCGCTTCCGTTTTGCAAGTCTGGGAAAAATGATTGCAGTGTGTTGTGTGTTGTGTTTGGTGTGTTGTGGACTATAAATGAATTCGCTGTGCCCCAAGCCGCCTTACTCATTGTTGAAACTCTGTGACGGCTGTTTGCTCAACGTTTGTCAACGCATATGGACTATTAAAAGCGGCCAAAAGATCTACAAATCTCATCATGTTGAATGGGTCATTAATGGTGAGTAATTTATTTATTTAAAATTGACTAAGAACAGTCGAGAAAAATTAATTAATATTATAATGAAAATCAGTAATCTAATTTTAAATAAATAATTAGAATTACCTATACAATATTTTTTAATTTAAACGAAATTAATATAAAAGTAATATGAAAGTGATAATATTAAAAAGTCTGGAAGTATTCGAAAAATTACAATTGAACCAACAATTGTTGCGGGGGAAGTCCCGAAAAAAAACCCAACAAGAGCTACAAAATTTAATATTTAAGAGAAGACTTGACAAAGCTTGTTGTAATCTGCACAGATGATTCCGAAAGGTTCTTTAGTAACTTAGTATCTGAGGAGCAAGTATAGTTTAATTTTTAATTTTATTGTTTTTTAATTTTTACAGCTGCTGCTTTGCGCCTTTTGCGCCACTGTGGCTGCCACGCCCACACGGAGTGCAGAGGACGGGCAACTGTTGCATCCACACATTGTGACGATTGAGCGCCTGGAGCATTTGCTGAGACGAGCAGGTGAAATCTTTGGCCCCGTTGCCCGCCAGGATGAGGATGCACAGTCGTCGGCCAGCGAGGTGGAGCCTCAGATTCAGCTGCCAGGCCAGCAGCCCCAACAGTATATGCTGCCGCCCACAGATCAGCCGTATAACTTCTATCTGCCGCTGTTTGACTATGTGGATCCCAAGCTGGATGCCAAGAGCAAGCGCATGGAGAAGATTGCACCACCGCCTCGGAGGTTGCAGCAGGAGCACAACTATTACACCGACAAGCCAAAGAAGACGCCCAAGAAGTTCAATGCGGGCGCCAAGCACGTCAATCTCAAATGGCTCAACACCTACGAGAAGGCAATGGGCGGCACTGCGCCCAAGGCTGTCTACTTGGAGCAGGACGAACGCAATCGCATCAATTTCGATGATTCATTCTTTGCCGTGGACGTGCACATGAAGACGCCGGACAATCAGCCCCATGGCCCTGTTCCCGTCGACCTGCTGCAGCATGGCGAGCAGTTGCCCGAGGATGATCTAATGGCTGCGCCTGCCCAGCTCACATACAACTACACGCCTAGTTCAGCCTAGAACGTGGTCCAGGTCAACTGTTATTTAATTGTAGTCAGTTTTAAAAATGCAAAATATATATTTATAAATGTGGTAGACAAAGTACATAAAAATTAATATGTATGGAAGATAATTGATGTATTAAAAAGGCCAAACGGTAAGAGCTAGCAGGCTGACATTTGCACACAACACAGATATGTATTTCCACCTTCTAAAGGCTCAAAATCTACAATTTAAGCATATTAAGAACATTAAATTGCATGCCAAGAAATTAAATTAAACATTTAACATCATACTGAATTGCAATTAAAGCTGCGATTATTTTTGCTAGTTAACATACTTGTATAAAAATGCATTTTGAAATGTCCTGTAACATTTGAATTGCTTTGCATTGAGTATTTGCTTCTAATCTGCCAATTAAACACTCATGAAAGCTTCCTGAGTCGTTGGTATGTGTGTGAGTTGTCTAAATCTAAGTTTTAAGCCTTTTTCAGGTTAGCGACTCCACTGCGCACAACCTTTTCTATGTCGTCGAGCAGACCTGATGCTCCAAAACGGAATAGTTCCGGCTGCAGCCAGTGCATGCCCAGCGTCTTCTTGACCAGTGTCATCCAGGCAATGGCATCCCGCACAGTTCTCACACCTCCGGCTGGCTTTAGGCCCACAATTGTGCCAGTGCGTCGCTTGAACTCCAGTATGGCAAAGATCATGACCAGGCCAACGGGCAGCGTGGCATTGACGGCCTCCTTGCCGGTGGAGGTCTTAATGAAGTCCGCACCCGCCAGCATGCAGACCATGGACGCCTTGTATACCTGCAAATGCAAAATAGATAAATGGAATAAGTTGGGATGGTTTAAAATACTTACATTCTCCATGGAGCCTAGCTCGCCAATGGCCAGGATGGTCTTCAGATGGGCACGTTTGCCGCAGGCGTTGCGCATGAGCACCACCTCGTTGTAGACACCCTCCCAGTCGCCCACGAGCGCCAACTGCCGATTGATCACAATATCAATCTCTGTGGCGCCTGCGAGAATCGCGTAGTTAATCTCCTGCAGTCGCGTCTGCAAACCATACTGGCCAGTCGGGAAACCAGTGGCCACAGCGGCAATGGACACATCCTCCAGTTTGCCAAACTGCTGCAAGGTCTTGTAGGCATCGCCAACTCGTGCTGGATACACGCAAACGGCGGCACAGTGGATATCCGGCTGCAGTGCGGGCTCAATGAAATTCTCGAGCAGCTGCGGCTCGAAGGGGAGACAGGCGCGGGTGACAAGGCGACGCACATTGGCCGCAGTGTCGTCCCCAGCCAGGGTCGTCAAATCCGTCAGCGTTAAGGCTTTCAGGGCCCAAGCAACTTCGTTGGCACCGGAGACATTCGAGTCCTGGGATATGCTCGCTGCGATCTCATTCAGTTGAGGCAGTGAGAAATTGACCCTGAGCAAGGTGGCATCTGATATTCAATAGATATTTGTTTTAAAACTTAATAAGATGTGTTTTTACTTATATACACACTAATTACCATAGGGCAGCGTTTGGTTCACTTTCAGTTCTTTGAATTCCATTTTCTTTTTGCCGTTTTTCGATAACAAATGGACTTCAAATTCTCGTCTTTAGCACTGTAGGGAGATAAAAAAAACACACACGGAACACAGCCCCAACCTCAACCTGAACCTGTTATCAGTTAAAAAGGCAAACAGCTGTTGGGAGTGCTGCCAGAAATTTTTAAGATCATTTATGCTGTTGAGAGTGCTGCCAGAGCAATTGAGTAAATAGATCGCGTTTGTGATGAATGACAGGGTGGCTTGTGAAACAGTGCTGGCAGCTTAGCAATTTAGTTGCTAAATCTGGCAGCTTTTAAAAGCCACAAGACAAACCATTTTTTAATTTTCTTTAGCATTTCTTGCCTTTTTTATAGCTTTTTGCAAATAATTGCACAAATTACGATTATTAATGGTTCACAACGATATCGGGACTCTGGTATTTAACTCAACTTGAAAGTATTTGCTCACTCATAAAAACAGATATCCTTGTTGAAAACGTAAATTTTAATGATTTTGTATTTTTTTTCAATTGTTATTTTTTTTTCTTTGCTGTCAATTTTCACATAATTCTCAGTTTTTAGCAACTTTTTATTCCAAATCTAGCAATTTTTGCTTTGAAGATTCCGGCAGCACTGCTTGTGATATTGAACTGAAGTTTTTGAAGCGTTTTTCTTGATTTTCTGCAAAGTATAAAATCAATAGTAGCCTCTATCACACCATTTCCATTTTAAATAATTAACTACGTATAAATTTATATTTTTAATGAGGTGTCCACAGTAATTATTTAATGTTAATCACGCCACCTGATTATAGCAATTTAACTTCTAACCCGAGAAATGAGGTGTAAGGCGCTCAAGCTTATTCAAATAAGTTATCCAAACAGTAAAGCAATGGTGCAACTATTTAAACTACAGAATTAATAAATTTTAAAATGTTTTCTCTAATTTGTTTATATTTTGTAAAAGGCTGTTAATAAAAGTGCTTTAAAAATCAACTAATTTTTGTTTTAAATTGAATATTAATGTGACTTAAAACTTATTGAAGTTTTCTAATCATCCAGTACTCTGCGAATAATTGCAAAGAATCGATATGTGATGTTCATCATCTGTGGAATATATATTCTTATTGGGTCAGATTAATCAAGGACTACTTAGCTTACATTCTTAAAAGTATCCAGCGAAATGTTAATCACACCTTTGGCCGTGAGCACAGCTGGCTTCCCAGTGGTCGACATAATGAAGAGTAGATGCTTCCGATATATGGGCGATCCGTCGTACCAGTTTTGCGTGTAAGCAGCCTGTGGCAATGCTTCACTCTGCGATCGTGGTTATAGTTATTATATATATTGAGAACATATTTCAAATCCTACCAAGTCAATCAATAGTTGTCCGTAGTGGCAAACCATGTAGAACTGAGAGGCACAGCTAATGAAATATGATAGAAATGAGACACCATATAGAGTCAGGCCGCGTAGAATTGTGTAGAAGGCAACACAGCAAAGTGTGCTGGCCGTGGTAAAAAGATTATAGGCCAACAGCATGCCAAAAATATCATTGAGCTCCTTGTGCAAACTAAACATGAATTAAACATATATATTATTATTATTTTTTATTTGTATTATTAGTTAATAATTATTATTTTCTAATTATGTACAGACCTGAGCACATGGTGATGTCTTCTTACTACACTGACCAGAAATTCACAGTCCTCCGTGGAACGTTCTCTGCTGGGACTGTAGTTGGCCAACTGTTGTCCGAGATGGGCAAAGTGAATGCAGATTTGGCAAGAGAGACACATCATCCACACGTCAGTGCCCAAATTGAAGGTCATAAAAAAGTGGCTGCAAGTAAACTCCAAGATCTGTGTAAACACATAATTTAGAGGCGAATTCGCATCGTAGCTGAGCTGCATGGGATAGGCCCGCAGATAGGGAAACTTGGCCTCGTTGCCCACGGTAAATCGCTGATAGAGATACATACAGGCTGATTGTAAACATGGTCCGAATATTAGCAGTAGTATAACCATAACGAAATAATAGAATCCATAACGTATTAGTGGCGGCCAGTAATAAAGATTGACATTATAATCCCGGCGTTCCGATTTATTTCTCGGATAGATAAAGCGCAACTTATTGCTGAGTTCTCGTATGCGATTGCGATAGTATAAAAATGTAAAGATCTTGATTTCCGAATTGATTGTTAGAAAGAAAATCTCCGCGTAGCGCATTATAGTCACTGGATCGCCCGCTAGAGTTTCCCATTGAATGATTCGCAGCATCATATAGGAGATAATGTAGTAATGACTTGCCAGGCCAGCCAAAAAATATGCCCGCATCAGAAGTTTCAGCCACAATGGCTTGGGGCTGTCGAAGAGATCGTATCCAATCAATTTGAACATCATGTTCGGTATATGGATGAACTCCTCGTAGCTCCGTTGGATTTGTTCTTCTGCTTTTGCCATTTCTGTGGATTATACTTCAACTGATTTAGTTGTGCCTCGCTTGACTGTTATATACTTGAGAATAGAATGAATCATTTATTATTTAAGTTGACGCAGACCACAGTTGAATAAATAATTCAAGTACATATAATCGTGTGAATATGACACCTTAGACCGCAAAAGGATAAAGGTAAGAACCGATTTTAATCGGTTAATCAAACTCAATTAGCTCCATCCTATAATCAGAATGGCATTGTGGCTTATCCGCAATGTTCAAAGTCGATCAATAGTCGAACTTATCAATGAAAACTGCAAGCTGCAACTTACGCGTTCTCAAGTACTTCCCATTTATAAATCAGCGAAAAAAATCCAATTCAAACACCTGACAATCACTATCAATTAATCCATGTGTTTTATCTAATGAATTGTACAATCCAATAGTAACAATGCCAAGGCTACAACACGTTAAGATTTTTATAGCTATCCATATAATTAAGACCCTATATAAATTTGTTATCTATTCATCGCCTTAAATGTATATTAATTCCTTTGTGTGATTCATTTGGATTATATATAAATAAAATAAAAAAAGATAGATTCAAAATTCATAATTAACGATAATTGGATAAGCTTGTTAATAAGAAAAATATCAATACCTAAGAAATTTCCAATCTATTTATACCCATATTTAATTGTTATTTGTTTAAATGCTTGGCCGATAATGGAGAAGGGTACTTCACTTATTTCGATATGCTATCGTCTGTTAGGACTTAAGTTGGCCACAGATAAGATGTTTCAGGTGTTAGCCATTTGTAACGTAGATCCACTCGAGTCGTAAATGGTCTGGATTTATGACGAAAATCGACATTATAAATAGAACGGCAGTACTATTGGCTATTTCACATCCAATTGAAGCTTGTGAAGGTGAAGAAGTGTCTTTGGCAGCAAAATGGCGTTTATACCCACCACCTACAATGAGAAGGACAACACCTGGAGTGGTGCGAATCGCAGCTCCATGTTCAACTATGACACCTCTGCGGGCAAAGTCATTTTCAACACCATGAGGAATTGGCCGAAAAACGTTTGTCAGGTGAGGCATTAAAATTTTCCGAATTTCGAATTAGCATTAACTAGAATCCTTGCAAAATGCAGATTAACGACGCTGACGGCGTAACGGTGACAAATGGTGAGGGAATTACTTGGGCCATAAGGATAGCGCAGTATCTGAAGCAGAGGGGTCTTAACCACAAGGATGTCATTGGTATTGCTGCTAAAAATACAACTTACCTTATGCCCCTGGGTGTTGCCTGTCTAATGAACGCCACTCCGTTCCACTCCGTAAATCCCATGCTAGACGAAGGTAGGTCTAACTATTGATCCAATTCTAAAGATCCCTCATAACTGAATTTAATTGGATCTTACAGCAACCATCAAATATGTTTTCGAAATCACCAAGCCAATGCTCATCTTTTGTGATGGGCATGATTATGAGAAGATACATTCGGCTACCAGGGGCTGGCATCCTGAAATATACACACTGATCGATCATGTTGAGGGTGTGCCCAAGATAGAGACCCTTCTGGAGCCCACAACAACTGAAATGTTCTATCAGTGAGTAATGAATAAGATTTCAATGTTTAGGTGACTAATATTGGCAATCCATGTAAAACTTTTAGACCGGAACCTCTTAGGACTGGTGGAGACCAAACAGTGGCGATTCTGTGCTCTTCTGGAACCACAGGATTACCGAAAGCCGTCTGCATATCGAATAGTATGCTAATACAGGAGAACATGTAAGTGATCAAGTCACATTCCATCATTTGTAGCCAATTATAATCTTTTTCATTATTACAGGCTCGTCAGCAGTGAATCGATCATTTTCACATCCAGTTCCTTGGATTGGATTACTGGCCTCTGGGCCTTTATATTTAGTACAGTGTTCGGCTGCACACGCATCATAACAAATAAACCCTTTAGTCCAGAATACTTTGTGAAGCTGGTGAAGAGCTACAAGATCAACTACGCCGTGGTTCCTCCCCGACATCTCTCCGCCTTGATCACCTGTCCAGATGCCACGACAGAGGCTCTTGCGCCCATTCGTATGCTTAACTATGGAGGAGGTTTGGTGTCCTTAACCACGCTGCAGCGGGCCCAGGAAATATGCAAGTCTGCCATGCTCAACTCCGGATACGGAATGACCGAAGTGGGCGCCATAACAGTTAATATTGGAATAAGCAATAACTCCGCCGCGGGCAGACTCTTGCCGGGCATGAAAATACGAATTGTCGATGAGGAAGGCCAGAGTGTGAGTCATAATAAGGTCGGAGAGATATATGTGCACACTGGACAGGCCTGGAATGGTTACTACGGCAATCCCGTGGAAACCCGACGCATGCAAGACTTTGAGGGTTGGTTCCACACCGGTGACTTGGGCTACTTCGATGATCAGAACTTCCTCTACATTGTGGATCGCAAGAAGGAGATCCTCAAGTACCAGGGCCTGCACTATTGGCCCACGGAGATCGAGACGGTGATTGCCGAGCTGCCGCAGGTGCAGGACGTCTGTGTCGTGGGAATCTACGATGAGCGACAGGGCGACGCGGCTGGTGCCTTGATCGTCAAGCGCCAGGGATGTGAGATCAGCGCCAAGGCAGTGATTGATCATGTGGCCAAGCGACTGACTGGCGTGCAGAAGCAGCTCCACGCCGGAGTTCGATTCACGGATAAGTTGCCCGCCAACGTCAACGGAAAAACGCTTCGTAAGACAGCGCGGGAAGTTTTTCTATCCCAAAATGGAACCAGCAAATAATTTTTAGTTATTTTATAAGCGCTATTCTATGTTACTAAGTTCATAAATAAATATATATTACACGTCAATCAGATACTTCAGTTTCTGAGTACTCAACAGACAATGTGGAATACCTTCTTCCATTATCTAAAGAGGTTTGTTTAATTTTTAATCACGAGCCAATGAGGAAAAATTATTCTAGTACTTCAGACTCTTGAGATAATATTATGCGAACCACACGTACGAAGCTAAATCAGTTCCAGAATATCTCTCCTAATCTTTCAAAGAGTATGAATGAGTGGCTATGAGTATGTTTTGGGGTATTATACCGAAGTCGAGCACACTTAATTAGAGCGTTCCTATTTGTATTCTCTTGCTTTTAGCGCAAGTGCTATACACTTTAATTAAATTACGGATGCGAAATGGAACTTTTCAAAATTTTTTAGATATTTTTGATCGGCTACACTACCTTTCTAAGTCTACAATACTATGGCCGCCATAATTAAAACGTATAGAATTTGCACTATAAAAGCAAAAGCGACCTAAATTGGTAAACCCCTTTATAGCCCCAAAAATCTAAAAAATCGACTTCTCCACCAGTGTTTAAGATAGTATGCTCTTTTCAGCGCCTGACGTTTTCTTTCATTGTTATCTTTATGTGTACTTAATCGCATCAAAATCGGATAAATGCAACGGATTTAATGGCTGTTTTAAATTCTTAAACATCTAAAGCCCCTAAAAGTATGCAGTACTTTTTATAAAGCTGCCCTATCGCGTCAGCTCGCTTCTGCCTTCTCTCTTACTTTGGCCTCTTAAAGCGATTATCTATAAAAAAAAAGCTTTATTCAGAGCTTTCTATGACGCGTATTCTGGCATTAGCCTTAGCCGATAATAGAGTTGGGCACTTCACACACATTTTATGATATGCTATCGACTGTTAGGACTTAAGTTCGTTTCAGATAAGATGTTTCAGCGCGAATCGTGCATCGTTTCAGCATTTCATATGACATTGGACCTTGTGAAGGCGAAGAAGTTGGTTTGGCAGCAGGCACGATATTAATATGAATGGGAAGGACAATTAACCAAAATAAATATGTGAGGTGGTTTAATATCTTCAGGATATGTGAAGTTCTTGAATTAGTATCGAAATTACAAATTGCAGATGGCCTGGAACGGAAGAGAGCTGTAGAAATCTCAACACATTTGGAAGCTCTAGCTCATTGCGAGCTTATTGTGTTCCAAAAAACTCTCTCTTCAATCTAAAACTGGCGCCTTTTATACGATTACTTTTAAAAATATCTTTTAAAGCGTCATCACGCGTTGTCTCCCAATATTATCGCATCGCTTGTGGCGCGTCATTCTGACTCTGTCATTCGCCTTAGCAGATAATTGAGCAGGGTACTTCAAGAATTGTTATTTTTGATATGCTATCGACCGTTAGGACAACCGATAAGATGTTATTGGTGTTAGCCATTTGAAAATCGCCTGGATTTATGGTGAGAACTGACAGTATAAGTAGAAGAGCAGTATGACTCGGTATTTCATATTTAAGTGTACCTTCGGAAGGTGAAGAAGTAATTTTGGCAGCACCATGGCGTTTATACCCACCACCTACAATGAGAAGGACAACACCTGGAGTGGTGCGAAACGCAGCTCCATGTTCGACTATGACACAAATGTGGGCAAAATTATCTTCAATAACATGAAGAATTGGCCGAAAAACGTGATTCAGGTGAGTAATACTTGTGATAAGAATTTCCGAATTGTATTAAATAAATACAAGCTGCAGATTAACGATGTTGACGGCGTATCAGTGACAAACACTCAGTGTATTACCTGGGCCATACGGATAGCACAGTACTTGAAAAAGCGGGGATTTAACAACCCGGATGTAATTGGAATAGCTGCTAGAAATACCACCTACCTTATGCCCCTGGGTGTTGCCTGTCTAATGAACGCCACGCCGTTCCACGCCGTGAATCCCATGTTGGATGAGGGTATGATCCAATGTTAAAGATCTCCTATAACATAACTAAATTTAATTTGAATTTTTAGAGACCATCAAGTATGTTTTCGGTATAACTAAACCCATGTTGATATTTTGCGATGGCCAGGATTACAAAAAGATACATTCGGCTACTCGGAGCTGGCATCCTGAAATATACACACTGGTCGATCATGTTGAGGGTGTGCCCAAGATAGAGACCCTTCTGGAGCCCACAACAACTGAAATGTTCTATCAGTGAGTAAAATATAATGAGTTTTGAATACTTAAGTGTGCAATAATATCATAATTATAACTTGTAGACCGGAACCTCTTAAAACTGGTGGAGACCAAACCGTGGCGATTCTGTGCTCTTCTGGAACCACAGGATTACCGAAAGCCGTCTGCATATCGAATGGTATCATTGTCCAAGAGAATCCGTAAGTTGGCCGTGATCAATGAAATTATATATTACTAACTCTTTAAGTATTTTAGGCTCTTCAACAGTGAATCGGTAATTTTCGCAGGCAGCTCTTTGGATTGGATTACTGGCGTCTGGGCATTTACCATCACTGCAGTGTTTGGCTGCACTCGCATCATATCAAACAAGCCCTACAGTCCGGAATACTTTGTGCAGCTGGTGAAGAAGTATAAGATCGACACTGCAATGCTGCCTCCCCGACATCTCTCCTCCTTGATCACCTGTCCGGATGCCACGCCAGAGGCTCTCTCCTCAATACGTGTGCTTAGCTATGGAGGAGGACTGGCGACCTTGACAACCGTGAAGCGTGCCCAGGAACTATGCAAGTCAGCCATTCTCACCTCCGGATATGGCATGACCGAGGTGGGTTCCATAACAATTAACATTGGTATCACCAACAACAATGCCGCTGGAAGACTCATGCCCGGCATTAGAATCCGGATTGTCGATGACGATGGCAAGCGATTGACCTACAATCAGGTCGGAGAGATATATGTACACACTGGAAAGCCCTGGAATGGTTACTACGGCAATCCCGTGGAATCCCGACGCATGCAGGACTTTGAGGGTTGGTTCCACACCGGTGACTTGGGCTACTTCGATGATCAGAACTTCCTCTACATTGTGGATCGCAAGAAGGAGATCCTCAAGTACCAGGGCCTGCACTATTGGCCCACGGAGATCGAGACGGTGATTGCCGAGCTGCCGCAGGTGCAGGACGTCTGTGTCGTGGGAATCTACGATGAGCGACAGGGCGACGCGGCTGGTGCCTTGATCGTCAAGCGCCAGGGATGTGAGATCAGCGCCAAGGCAGTGATTGATCATGTGGCCAAGCGACTGACTGGCGTGCAGAAGCAGCTCCACGCCGGAGTTCGATTCACGGAGAAGTTGCCCGACAATGTCAATGGAAAGACTCTACGCAAGACAGCGCGGGAAGTTTTTGTTTCCCAAAATGGAACCAGCAAATAATTTTTAGTTATTTTATAAGCGCTATTCTATGTTACTAAGTTCATAAATAAATATATATTACACGTTAAACAGATACTTCAATTTCTGAGTACTCAACAGAATATGTGGAATACCTCCTTCCATTATCTAAACAGGTTTGTTTAATCACTGCGGACGGCAGTCCGCGCTAGTGACGAAAGCAGCACGAAGGGTGCGAAAGGCGACTAGCATATATACACAGGAAGAATGAAACATTTTCTATGACTGTCCGATCAGGTCGAGTTATAAACCGATCGAAAGGTATAAATTTAACTTACAAATCTGCATACTAAGACTTTTGGAAACTCACCTGGTTCGTGAGATAAACAGGTGTAAGTGGGAGGGGCAAAATTTGGATGATTGGAGGTAATGGGGCCGGTGGAGCTTTTTTGAATTTTTTACTATTCTAATCAAAAATACGCATCGAATGACACCTCGATCATCAAAATCCGACTAATGGTTCAAAATATAATTAATTTTGAAATTTTTAGGGGCCTTCCGAAAATGAGATGAAAAGTCAGTATGTCTGTCTGTTTGTTTGTTTGTTTGGATCAAATCGTTGATTTAGCTTAAAAGTTTGGATGAGGACTTGTACCCGCTCAAAAATCTAGAAACGTTTGTCCTACGACTTTTTCGAAAAATTTAGCTAGTTTAGCGGGAAATCGCTAAAAACCGCTCAAATTGAAACCCTTATAGCATCCAAGCGATAAAAGCTACAGATGTGATCTAAATATCGTTGAGAAGG
>JBAMBK010000753.1:0-13487 GCA_037043435.1 Drosophila suboccidentalis | reverse complement strand
GTTGTTTGTCCAATATAGAGTCAATGCACAAGATGTAATCGTTACAAATTTTGCTCTTTTTTTGTTTATTGCTGCTGTCACCGGTCTACTAGTATTTCCTGTAGCTTGAACTTGCACTTTTACGGCAGACACGATTCAAAAATATAACAAATGTATGTATGCTGGCGTGGTAACAATCGAAACAAGTTCACATACATATGTATATGCTGCGGAAATTGTGTGAACGACAACGATTTATATGATTTATACATTTGGCATCGTGGGTATTATAGTTGTAAATTTAAAGATTATTGCTTACACGTCTTATATTGATTGTGAAAGATTAGTGTGACGCCGATAAAGTTTGAAGTTGCAAACAACTGAATATGAAACGCAATTGAAATTGTATTACTTGTAAACTTTGCATTGCTGATTTAGCCTTTGTCCTAACAACCTCATCCGGTAAAATAAATATCCACGATTCCTTATCCTGTTATCTGTCCTGTTTATAAGTCTTACAATTGATTTAAATTCTTTATCTTTCGCTGAGGAAAATTAATCAATTGTCCTGCCTCTTTTTAATAACACTTTTTTTTTGGAAAATTATTTTTGTCCTTTATTTTATAAATTCTAAAATTTATTAGATTTGTTCATCTTTCGCTGAGGAAACTAAAGTTATTTACTTTTTCTTTCAGTATAATTTCCGAATAATAATATATAATATATATATAATATAATAAAATAAACCCTTTTAGCATTTTAGTTCTTTTATTTTTACATGCATCTGTTTTTGTGGTTTTATATGCACGACTATTTCCAGTTCTATGTACTTAAAAAATAGTTCGAATAGGGAATATTTTGGCATTGAGTAAAGTCATTGTGCCTTTGTTTATTTGTTATAATTTGATGTCAATGCACTGGGAGCAAGCGACTTACATTTCTTTGATTTCTTTGGTTAGTGCCTGAAATTGGACAATTTTGAAGTGATTACTTGACCATTTGACGCAATTTGGAGCGTTGTCTTTAGCTGCAGCAAACTCATTACCAGTGACAAACTCACATCATCCACTTCCATCCAGTTTGTTCAACTCCAGGCGATTCGGGTTCGAGTTGTTACATTAACATTATTATGTATACGAGGCGTAACTCTCACATTAGTGTGTGTGTGTGTGTGTGTGTTTGCTTGATTGTTGGCTCGTTATATATAAGTATATTTATTTCTTGGCGCTGTGGAAACTCGTTTGAAACTCGGTTTCCCAGATACTAACTGTGCCTGGAGTGCTGCGACGGAGACTTCCGAGCGCTTCCGTTTTGCAAGTCTGGGAAAAATGATTGCAGTGTGTTGTGTGTTGTGTTTGGTGTGTTGTGGACTATAAATGAATTCGCTGTGCCCCAAGCCGCCTTACTCATTGTTGAAACTCTGTGACGGCTGTTTGCTCAACGTTTGTCAACGCATATGGACTATTAAAAGCGGCCGAAAGATCTACAAATCTCATCATGCTGAATGGATCATTAATGGTGAGTAATTTATTTATTTAACATTGACTAAGAACAGTGGAAAAATCAATTAAATTTAAAATGAAAATCAGTAATCTAATTTTAAATAAATAATTAGAATTACCTATACAATAATTTTAAATTGAAATGAAATTAATATAAAAGTAATATGAAAGTGATAAAAATAAAAAGTCTGGAAGTATTCGAAAAATTACAATAGAACCAACGCTTGTGCGGGGGAAGTCCCGAAAAACAACCCAATAAGAGCTAAAAAATTTAGTATTTAAGAGAAGACTCGACAAAGCTTGTTGTAATCTGCACAGATGATTCGGAATATATATTTATATATATTTTAATTTTTAATTTTATTTTTTTTTTAATTTTTACAGCTGCTGCTTTGCGCCTTTTGCGCCACTGTGGCTGCCACGCCCACACGGAGTGCAGAGGACGGGCAACTGCTGCATCCACACATTGTGACGATTGAGCGCCTGGAGCATTTGCTGAGACGAGCAGGTGAAATCTTTGGCCCCGTTGCCCGCCAGGATGAGGATGCACAGTCGTCGGCCAGCGAGGTGGAGCCTCAGATTCAGCTGCCAGGCCAGCAGCCCCAACAGTTTATGCTGCCGCCCACAGATCAGCCGTATAACTTCTACCTGCCACTGTTTGACTATGTGGATCCCAAGCTGGATGCCAAGAGCAAGCGCATGGAGAAGATTGCACCACCGCCTCGGCGGTTGCAGCAGGAGCACAACTATTACACCGACAAGCCAAAGAAGACGCCCAAGAAGTTCAATGCGGGCGCCAAGCACGTCAATCTCAAATGGCTCAACACCTACGAGAAGGCAATGGGCGGCACTGCGCCCAAGGCTGTCTACTTGGAGCAGGACGAACGCAATCGCATCAATTTCGATGATTCATTCTTTGCCGTGGACGTGCACATGAAGACGCCGGACAATCAGCCCCATGGCACTGTTCCCGTCGATCTGCTGCAGCATGGCGAGCAGTTGCCCGAGGATGATCTAATGGCTGCGCCTGCCCAGCTCACATACAACTACACGCCTAGTTCAGCCTAGAACGTGGTCCAGGTCAACTGTTATTTAATTGTAGTCAGTTTTAAAAATGCAAAATATATATTTATAAATGTGGTAGACAAAGTACATAAAAATTAATGTGGATGGAAGATAATTGATGTTTTAAAAAGGCCAAACGGTAGGAGCTAGCAGGCTGACATTTGCACACAACACAGTTATGTTTTTCCACCTTCTAAAGGCTCAAAATCTCCAGTTTAAGCATATTAAGAGCATGCTAAGAAATTAAATTAAACATTTTACATCATACTGAATTGCAATTAAAGCTGCGATTATTTTTGCTAGTTAACATACTTGTATAAAAATGCATTTTGAAATGTCCTGTAACATTTGAATTGCTTTGCATTGAGTATTTGCTTCTAATCTGCCAATTAAACACTCATGAAAGCTTCCTGAGTCGTTGGTATGTGTGTGAGTTGTCCTAAATCTAAGTTTTAAGCCTTTTCCAGCTTGGCGACTCCATTGCGCACAACCTTTTCTATGTCGTCGAGCAGACCTGATGCTCCAAAACGGAATAGTTCCGGCTGCAGCCAGTGCATGCCCAGCGTCTTCTTGACCAGTGTCATCCAGGCAATGGCATCCCGCACAGTTCTCACACCTCCGGCTGGCTTTAGGCCCACAATTGTGCCAGTGCGTCGCTTGAACTCCAGTATGGCAAAGATCATGACCAGGCCAACGGGCAGCGTGGCATTGACGGCCTCCTTGCCGGTGGAGGTCTTAATGAAGTCCGCACCCGCCAGCATGCAGACCATGGACGCCTTGTATACCTGCAAATGCAAAATAGATAAATGGAATAAGTTGGGATGGTTTAAAATACTTACATTCTCCATGGAGCCTAGCTCGCCAATGGCCAGGATGGTCTTCAGATGGGCACGTTTGCCGCAGGCGTTGCGCATGAGCACCACCTCGTTGTAGACACCCTCCCAGTCGCCCACGAGCGCCAGTTGCCGATTGATCACAATATCAATCTCTGTGGCGCCTGCGAGAATCGCGTAGTTAATCTCCTGCAGTCGCGTCTGCAAACCATACTGGCCAGTCGGGAAACCAGTGGCCACAGCGGCAATGGACACATCCTCCAGTTTGCCAAACTGCTGCAAGGTCTTGTAGGCATCGCCAACTCGTGCTGGATACACGCAAACGGCGGCACAGTGGATATCCGGCTGCAGTGCGGGCTCAATGAAATTCTCGAGCAGCTGCGGCTCGAAGGGGAGACAGGCGCGGGTGACAAGGCGACGCACATTGGCCGCAGTGTCGTCCCCAGCCAGGGTCGTCAAATCCGTCAGCGTTAAGGCTTTCAGGGCCCAAGCAACTTCGTTGGCACCGGAGACATTCGAGTCCTGGGATATGCTCGCTGCGATCTCATTCAGTTGAGGCAGTGAGAAATTGACCCTGAGCAAGGTGGCATCTGATATTCAATAGATATTTGTTTTAAAACTTAATAAGATGTGTTTTTACTTATATACACACTAATTACCATAGGGCAGCGTTTGGTTCACTTTCAGTTCTTTGAATTCCATTTTCTTTTTGCCGTTTTTCGATAATAAATGGACTTCAAATTCTCGCTTTTAGCACTGTAGAGAGATAAAAAAACACACACGGAACACAGCCCCAACCTCAACCTGAACCTGTTATCAGTTAAATAGGCAAACAGCTGTTGCAAGCGCTGCCAGACATATTAAAGATCATTTAAGCTGTTGAGAGTGCTGCCAGAGCAATTGAGTAAATAGATCGCGTTTGTAATGACAGGGTGGCTTGTGAAACAGTGCTGGCAGCTTAGCAATTTAGTTGCTAAATCTGTCAGCTTTTAAAAGCCACAAGACTAACCATTTTTTAATTTTCTTGCCTTTTTTATAGCTTTTTGCAAATAATTGCACAAATTACGATTATTAATGGTTCACAACGATATCGGGACTCTGGTATTTAACTCAACTTGAAAGTATTTGCTCACTCATAAAAACAGATATCCTTGTTGAAAACGTAAATTTTAATGATTTTGTATTTTTTTTCAATTGTTATTTTTTTTTCTTTGCTGTCAATTTTCACATAATTCTCAGTTTTTAGCAACTTTTTATTCCAAATCTAGCAATTTTTGCTTTGAAGATTCCGGCAGCACTGCTTGTGATATTGAACTGAAGTTTTTGAAGCGTTTTTCTTGATTTTCTGCAAAGTATAAAATCAATAGTAGCCTCTATCACACCATTTCCATTTTAAATAATTAACTACGTATAAATTTATATTTTTAATGAGGTGTCCACAGTAATTATTTAATGTTAATCACGCCACCTGATTATAGCAATTTAACTTCTAACCCGAGAAATGAGGTGTAAGGCGCTCAAGCTTATTCAAATAAGTTATCCAAACAGTAAAGCAATGGTGCAACTATTTAAACTACAGAATTAATAAATTTTAAAATGTTTTCTCTAATTTGCTTATATTTTGTAAAAGGCTGTTAATAAAAGTGCTTTAAAAATCAACTAATTTTTGTTTTAAATTGAATATTAATGTGACTTAAAACTTATTGAAGTTTTCTAATCATCCAGTACTCTGCGAATAATTGCAAAGAATCGATATGTGATGTTCATCATCTGTGGAATATATATTCTTATTGGGTCAGATTAATCAAGGACTACTTAGCTTACATTCTTAAAAGTATCCAGCGAAATGTTAATCACACCTTTGGCCGTGAGCACAGCTGGCTTCCCAGTGGTCGACATAATGAAGAGTAGATGCTTCCGATATATGGGCGATCCGTCGTACCAGTTTTGCGTGTAAGCAGCCTGTGGCAATGCTTCACTCTGCGATCGTGGTTATAGTTATTATATATATTGAGAACATATTTCAAATCCTACCAAGTCAATCAATAGTTGTCCGTAGTGGCAAACCATGTAGAACTGAGAGGCACAGCTAATGAAATATGATAGAAATGAGACACCATATAGAGTCAGGCCGCGTAGAATTGTGTAGAAGGCAACACAGCAAAGTGTGCTGGCCGTGGTAAAAAGATTATAGGCCAACAGCATGCCAAAAATATCATTGAGCTCCTTGTGCAAACTAAACATGAATTAAACATAAGTATTATTTTATTTTTTATTTTTATTATTAGTTAATAATTATTATTTTCTAATTATGTATGGAATTATGTACAGACCTGAGCACATGGTGATGTCTTCTTACTACACTGACCAGAAATTCACAGTCCTCCGTGGAACGTTCTCTGCTGGGACTGTAGTTGGCCAACTGTTGTCCGAGATGGGCAAAGTGAATGCAGATTTGGCAAGAGAGACACATCATCCACACGTCAGTGCCCAAATTGAAGGTCATAAAAAAGTGGCTGCAAGTAAACTCCAAGATCTGTGTAAACACATAATTTAGAGGCGAATTCGCATCGTAGCTGAGCTGCATGGGATAGGCCCGCAGATAGGGAAACTTGGCCTCATTGCCCACGGTAAATCGCTGATAGAGATACATACAGGCTGATTGTAAACAGGGTCCGAATATTAGCAGTAGTATTACCATAACGAAATAATAGAATCCATAACGTATTAGTGGCGGCCAGTAATAAAGATTGACATTATAATCCCGGCGTTCCGATTTATTTCTCGGATAGATAAAGCGCAACTTATTGCTGAGTTCTCGTATGCGATTGCGATAGTATAAAAATGTAAAGATCTTGATTTCCGAATTGATTGTTAGAAAGAAAATCTCCGCGTAGCGCATTATAGTCACTGGATCGCCCGCTAGAGTTTCCCATTGAATGATTCGCAGCATCATATAGGAGATAATGTAGTAATGACTTGCCAGGCCAGCCAAAAAATATGCCCGCATCAGAAGTTTCAGCCACAATGGCTTGGGGCTGTCGAAGAGATCGTATCCAATCAATTTGAACATCATGTTCGGTATATGGATGAACTCCTCGTAGCTCCGTTGGATTTGTTCTTCTGCTTTTGCCATTTCTGTGGATTATACTTGAACTGATTTAGTTGTGCCTCGCTTGACTGTTATATACTTGAGAATAGAATGAATCATTTATTATTTAAGTTGACGCAGACCACAGTTGAATAATTAATTGAAGTATAATCGTGTGAATATGACACCTTAGACCGCAAAAGGATAAAGGTAAGAACCGATTTTAATCGGTTAATCAAACTCAATTAGCTCCATCCTATAATCAGAATGGCATTGTGGCTTATCCGCAATGTTCAAAGTCGATCAATAGTCGAACTTGTCAATGAAAATTGCAAGCTGCAACTTACGCGTTCTCAAGTACTTCCCATTTATAAATCAGCGAAAAAAATCCAATTCAAACACCTGACAATCACTATCAATTAATCCATGTGTCTTATCTAATGAATTGTACAATTCAATAGTAACAATGCCAAGGCTATAACACGTTAAGATTTTTATAGCTATCCATATAATTAAGACTCTATATAAATTTGTTATCTATTCATCGCCTTAAATGTATATTAATTCCTTTGTGTGATTCATTTGGATTATATATAAATAAAATAAAAAAAGATAGATTCAAAATTCATAATTAACGATAATTGGATAAGCTTGTTAATAAGAAAAATATCAATACCTAAGAAATTTCCAATCTATTTATACCCATATTTAATTGTTATTTGTTTAAATGCTTGGCCGATAATGGAGAAGGGTACTTCACTTATTTCGATATGCTATCGTCTGTTAGGACTTAAGTTGGCCACAGATAAGATGTTTCAGGTGTTAGCCATTTGTAACGTAGATCCACTCGAGTCGTAAATGGTCTGGATTTATGACGAAAATCGACATTATAAATAGAACGGCAGTACTATTGGCTATTTCACATCTAATTGAAGCTTGTGAAGGTGAAGAAGTGTCTTTGGCAGCAAAATGGCGTTTATACCCACCACCTACAATGAGAAGGACAACACCTGGAGTGGTGCGAATCGCAGCTCCATGTTCAACTATGACACCTCTGCGGGCAAAGTCATTTTCAACACCATGAGGAATTGGCCGAAAAACGTTTGTCAGGTGAGGCATTAAAATTTCCGAATTTCGAATTATTAACTAGAATCCTTGCAAAATGCAGATTAACGACGCTGACGGCGTAACGGTGACCAATGGTGAGGGAATTACTTGGGCCATAAGGATAGCGCAGTATCTGAAGCAGAGGGGTCTTAACCACAAGGATGTCATTGGAATAGCTGCTAAAAATACCACCTACCTTATGCCCCTGGGTGTGGCCTGTCTAATGAACGCCACACCGTTCCACTCCGTAAATCCCATGCTAGACGAAGGTAGGTCTAACTAATTATCCAATTCTAAAGATCCCTTTTAACTTAATTTAATTGGATCTTATAGCAACCATCAAGTATGTTTTCGAAATCACCAAGCCAATGCTTATCTTTTGTGATGGACATGATTATGAGAAGATACATTCGGCTACCAGGGGCTGGCATCCTGAAATATACACACTGATCGATCATGTTGAGGGTGTGCCCAAGATAGAGACCCTTCTGGAGCCCACAACAACTGAAATGTTCTATCAGTAAGTAATGAATAAGATTTCAATGTTTAGGTGACTAATATTTGTAATCCATGTACAACTTTTAGACCGGAACCTCTTAAGACTGGTGGAGACCAAACAGTGGCGATTCTGTGCTCTTCTGGAACCACAGGATTACCGAAAGCCGTCTGCATATCGAATAGTATGCTAATACAGGAGAACATGTAAGTGATCAAGTCACATTCCATCATTTGTAGCCAATTATAATCTTTTTAATTATTGCAGGCTGGTCAGCAGTGAATCGATCATTTTCACATCCAGTTCCTTGGATTGGATTACTGGCCTCTGGGCCTTTATATTTAGTACAGTGTTCGGCTGTACACGTATCATCACTAATAAACCATTTAGTCCAGAATACTTTGTGAAGCTGGTGAAGAGCTACAAGATCAACTACGCCGTGGTTCCTCCCCGACATCTCTCCGCCTTGATCACCTGTCCAGATGCCACGACAGAGGCTCTTGCGCCCATTCGTATGCTTAACTATGGAGGAGGTTTGGTGTCCTTAACCACGCTGCAGCGGGCCCAGGAAATATGCAAGTCTGCCATGCTCAACTCCGGATACGGAATGACCGAAGTGGGCGCCATAACAGTTAATATTGGAATAAGCAATAACTCCGCCGCGGGCAGACTCTTGCCGGGCATGAAAATACGAATTGTCGATGAGGAAGGCCAGAGTGTGAGTCATAATAAGGTCGGAGAGATATATGTGCACACTGGACAGGCCTGGAATGGTTACTACGGCAATCCCGTGGAAACCCGACGCATGCAAGACTTTGAGGGCTGGTTCCACACCGGTGACTTGGGCTACTTCGATGATCAGAACTTCCTCTACATTGTGGATCGTAAGAAGGAGATCCTCAAGTACCAGGGCCTGCACTACTGGCCCACGGAGATCGAGACGGTGATTGCCGAGCTGCCGCAGGTGCAGGACGTCTGTGTCGTGGGAATCTACGATGAGCGACAGGGCGACGCGGCTGGTGCCTTGATCGTCAAGCGCCAGGGATGTGAGATCAGCGCCAAGGCAGTGATTGATCATGTGGCCAAGCGACTGACTGGCGTGCAGAAGCAGCTCCACGCCGGAGTTCGATTCACGGATAAGCTGCCCGCCAACGTCAACGGAAAAACGCTTCGTAAGACAGCGCGGGAAGTTTTTCTATCCCAAAATGGAACCAGCAAATAATTTTTAGTTATTTTATAAGCGCTATTCTATGTTACTAAGTTCATAAATAAATATATATTACACGTCAATCAGATACTTCAATTTCTGAGTACTCAACAGACAATGTGGAATACCTTCTTCCATTATCTAAAGAGGTTTGTTTAATTTTTAATCACGAGCCAATGAGGAAAAATTATTCTAGTACTTCAGACTCTTGAGATAATATTATGCGAACCACACGTACGAAGCTAAATCAGTTCCAGAATATCTCTCCTAATCTTTTAAAGAGTATGAATGAGTGGCTATGAGTATGTTTTGGGGTATTATACCGAAGTCGAGCACACTTAATTAGAGCGTTCCTATTTGTATTCTCTTGCTTTTAGCGCAAGTGCTATACACTTTAATTAAATTACGGATGCGAAATGGAACTTTTCAAAATTTTTTAGATATTTTTGATCGGCTACACTACCTTTCTAAGTCTAAAATACTATGGCCGCCATTCAATAAAAACGAATAGAACTTGCACTATAAAAGCAAGAGCGGCCTTAATTGGTACACAAACTTCTTTGAACCTCTTTATAGGCCCCAAAAATCTAAAAAATCTACTTCTCCACCAGTGCTTAAGATAGTGTGCTCTTTTCAGCGCCTGACGTTTTCTTTCATTGCTATCTTTTGTTGTATTTAATCGCATCAACATCGGATAAATGCAACGGATTTAATGGCTGTTTTAAGGTCTTAAACGTCTTAAGCCCCTAAAAGTATGCAGTAATTTTTAAACCGTTGCCTTATCGCATCAGTTCGCTTCTGCGTTCGCTCTTACTTAGACACCTTCAAGCGATTATCTATAAAAAAGCTTTATTTAGAGCTTTCTATGACGCGTATTCTGGCATTAGCCTTAGCCGATAATAGAGTTGGGCACTTCACACACATTTTATGATATGCTATCGACTGTTAGGACTTAAGTTCGTTTCAGATAAGATGTTTAGCGCGAATCGTACATCGATTCAGTATTTCATATGACATTGGCGAAGAAGTTAGTTTTGGCAGCAGGCACGATATCAATTTGAATGAGAAGGACAAGATTAATTTTCAACACCATGGAGAATTCACCAACAAAATGTCAGGTTTGTATTAAAATCTTCAAGATATGTGAAATTCGTGAATTAGTATCGATTACAAATTGCAGATGGCCTGGAACGGAAGAGAACTGGAGAAAATTCTAAAGTAAATTTTATCTGATACTGCCAACACATTTGGAAGCTCTAGCTCATTTCGAGCTAATTGTATTTAAAAAAACTCTCGCTTCAATCTAAAACTGGCGCCTTTTATACGATTACTTTAAAAAAAAACTTGGAAGGCGTCTTCACGCATTGTCTCCCAATATTATCGCATCGATTGTGGCGCGTCTTTCTGACTCTGTCATTCGCCTTAGCAGATAATTGAGCAGGGTACTTCAAGAATTGTTATTTTTGATATGCTATCGACCGTGAAAATCGCCTGGATTTATGTTGAGACAGACAGTATAAGTAGAAGAGCAGTATGACCCGGTATTTCATATTTAAGTGTACCTTCGGAAGGTGAAGAAGTAGTTTTGGTAGCACCATGGCGTTTATACCCACCACCTACAATGAGAAGGACAACACCTGGAGTGGTGCGAAACGCAGCTCCATGTTCGACTATGACACAAATGTGGGCAAAATTATCTTCAATAACATGAAGAATTGGCCGAAAAACGTGATTCAGGTGAGTAATACTTGTGATAAGAATTTCCGAATTGAATTAAATAAATACAAACTGCAGATTAACGATGTTGACGGCGTATCAGTGACAAACACTCAGTGTATTACCTGGGCCATACGGATAGCACAGTACTTGAAAAAGCGGGGATTTAACAACCCGGATGTAATTGGAATAGCTGCTAGAAATACCACCTACCTTATGCCCCTGGGTGTTGCCTGTCTAATGAACGCCACGCCGTTCCACGCCGTGAATCCCATGTTGGATGAGGGTATGATCCAATGTTAAAGATCTCCTATAACATAACTAAATTTAATTTGAATTTTTAGAGACCATCAAGTATGTATTCGGAATAACTAAACCCATGTTGATATTTTGCGATGGCCAGGATTACAAAAAGATACATTCGGCTACTCGGAGCTGGCATCCTGAAATATACACACTGGTCGATCATGTTGAGGGCGTGCCCAAGATAGAGACCCTTCTGGAGCCCACAACAACTGAAATGTTCTATCAGTGAGTAATGAATAAGATTTCAATGTTTAGGTGACTAATATTTGTAATCCATGTAAAACTCTTAGACCGGAACCTCTTAAAACTGGTGGAGACCAAACAGTGGCGATTTTGTGCTCTTCTGGAACCACAGGATTACCGAAAGCCGTCTGCATATCAAATGGTATCATTGTCCTAGAGAATCCGTAAGTTGGCCGTGATCAATGAAATTATATATTACTAACTCTTTAAGTATTTTAGGCTCTTCAACAGTGAATCGGTTATTTATGCAGGCAGCTCTTTGGATTGGGTTACTGGCGTCTGGGCATTTACCATCACTGCAGTATTTGGCTGCACTCGCATCATATCAAATAAGCCCTACAGTCCGGAATACTTTGTGCAGCTGGTGAAGAAGTATAAGATCGACACTGCAATGCTTCCTCCCCGACATCTCTCCTCCTTGATCACCTGTCCGGATGCCACGCCAGAGGCTCTCTCCTCATTACGTGTGCTTATCTATGGAGGAGGACTGGCGACCTTGACAACCGTGAAGCGTGCCCAGGAACTATGCAAGTCAGCCATTCTCACCTCCGGATATGGCATGACCGAGGTGGGTTCCATAACATTTAACATTGGTATCAACAACAACGCCGCTGGAAGACTCTTGCCCGGAATTAGAATCCGAATTGTCGATGACGATGGCAAGCGATTGACCTACAATCAGGTCGGAGAGATATATGTACACACTGGAAAGCCCTGGAATGGTTACTACGGCAATCCCGTGGAATCCCGACGCATGCAAGACTTTGAGGGCTGGTTCCACACCGGTGACTTGGGCTACTTCGATGATCAGAACTTCCTCTACATTGTGGATCGCAAGAAGGAGATCCTCAAGTACCAGGGCCTGCACTATTGGCCCACGGAGATCGAGACGGTGATTGCCGAGCTGCCGCAGGTGCAGGACGTCTGTGTCGTGGGAATCTACGATGAGCGACAGGGCGATGCGGCTGGTGCCTTGATCGTCAAGCGCCAGGGATGTGAGATCAGCGCCAAGGCAGTGATTGATCATGTGGCCAAGCGACTGACTGGCGTGCAGAAGCAGCTCCACGCCGGAGTTCGATTCACGGATAAGCTGCCCGCCAACGTCAACGGAAAAACGCTTCGTAAGACAGCGCGGGAAGTTTTTGTATCCCAAAATGGAACCAGCAAATAATTTTTAGTTATTTTATAAGCGCTATTCTATGTTACTAAGTTCATAAATAAATATATATTACACGTCAATCAGATACTTCAATTTCTGAGTACTCAACAGACAATGTGGAATACCTCCTTCCATTATCTAAAGAGGTTTGTTTAATCACTGCGGACGGCAGTCCGCGCTAGTGACGAAAGCAGCAGGAATGGTGCGAAAGGCGACTAGCATATATACACAGGAAGAATGAAAAATTTTCTATGACTGTTCGATCAGGTCGAGTTATATACCGATCGAAAGGTATAAATTAAACTTACAAATCTGCATACTAAGACTTTTGGAAACTCACCTGGCTCGTGAGATAAACAAATGTAAGTGGGAGGGGAAAAATTTGAATGATTGGAGCAAATGGGGCCGTTGGAGCTTTTTTGAATTGTTTTTTTACTATTCTAATCAAAAATACGCATCGAATGACACCTCGATCATCAAAAGCCGACTAATGGTTCAAAATATAATTAATTTTGAAATTTTTAGGGGCCTTCCGAAAATGAGATGAAAAGTCAGTATGTCTGCCTGTTTGTTTGTCTGTTTGTTTGGATCAAATCGTTGATTTAGCTTAAAGGTTTGGATGAGGACTAGTTCCCGCTCAAAAATCTAGAAACGTTTGCTCTACGACTTTTTCGAAAAATTTAGCTAGTTTAGCGGGAAATCGCTAAAAACCGCTAAAATTGAAACCCTTATAGCATCCAAGCGATAAAAGCTACAGATGTGATCTAAATATCGTTGAGAAGG
>JBAMBK010000752.1:0-32038 GCA_037043435.1 Drosophila suboccidentalis | reverse complement strand
CTGTTGCTTATATTGCTGACTTGAAACTAGTTCGCGCGTTGCCAAAGCGCCTGAGCGAGTTTGTTTAAATATGCATGTGTATGTATGTATGGGTGAACCTAAGTTAATTTACTCAAACTCGTATGATCGAAGCGCGTTTAGTTTGCGTTTTTGTAATCGCGCGCGATTTGATGAATTGTTTTAATTACTCGCTAATTGAATTATGGGCACAACTACAGCTACTTTTATATCAATTTTTTTGTATACATACATATAGTTTTACAATAAATTACTTTGATTTGCACGCGTTGCATTGACGTTGTTCATTCTATCGGTGTTTTGTCATGTACAACGACAAAAAAATTAATTTCTGATGTTTTATTTTGATTATCGCACTCTGCTCTATGTGCTGTGTGTTTCTCTACACACTAATACACACACCAAATGTGTTATGATGCGTTCCGTGTCCGCGCTTCTCAAACGTTCTTGACCGATTGTTCAAAAAAGTTTCAAAAGCTCAGCGACAAAAACATGCCAAGCAAGTGAAAGCTCCCGCGCTTGCTGATTTTGTTTTGATTGTTCAGCTGTGCAGGCGCGCAGCGTTTCAAGAGAGAGTAACACAGAGAGCGCATGTCGCTCACCCACATACACACACATGTCTCTTCGTCTGTTGCTTCTTTCACTTCCATTTTTCCCATTTGGTGTCTTAAATGCCGGCGCTGGGGGCATGCGGCAGTGGGATAGCAGCGGCGCTGTCGCTGCTGCGGTACAGTCTTTTACGTTTGTTGTTGTTTTGATTTTATTTTTTCCCTTTCGCATTTGTTGCTGGCTTTGCTTTAAGTGTTTATGTTTTATTTTCTATTTGATTAGTAAATAGATTCACTTACAAAGTTCCGCTCTTGCTCTTTCTCATTCTCTCTTTATGTATTATGTACATACATGTGTACAAATATACATATGTATGTTTTTGCTGCCCACCCGTTTTTGACGTCACCTTTGTTGTTTACTTCGGACCAGTCAGCTTGTTTTCATTTTCTTTGCGCATTGTTATTGTCATTGTTATTTGTGCTGTTTGTTCTTATTTTTAATGCAAATTTCTGTTATGAAATTGTCTGGCAATTTGATTTGTATTTTGATTTGCAAAAATAAACTAGTTGAGCATTGAAAATATACTATAATATCGAAATCGTTATATTTACATGTAAGAAAGAAAGGAAAACCATGCAAGCGAAAATGCGCGCATTCAAAACAAAAAAAAACCGCTGACGTTGCGTTTTCAATTCTTTATTGGTTTGTTTATATTAATCGGAAAAATAATAACAAAAGGAATGCGGACAACAAGAGTAGATATTTATGTACAGTTAAACAATTAATTGTTTTGACACTGTTTAAAATGTACACATTTCGCTTTATTTAGTTCCTTACGGTTCTTAGAACATGAAAAAAAAGTCACAAAAATATCTGAGTATTTTTCTTTGTCAAAACATTTTTTTTACTGACTGTATGTATTTGTAAAATTGCAATGTAAATAGGTTTTCGGTTTAGCTCTTTTTTTATAATGGTTCCTCAATATAAGATGATGCAATGTGCCTTATAAAAATCGTAATTTAAAATGGGCTATCATTATCTAAAAGACACACAAAAAGTGTGTATGTATGAATATTTATGTAAGTACCAAAAATGCTGATGAAACAAAAGCAATAACAATTTAACATGACTTCGATTAATTTATTTAGATAAAAAGCTTCGTCTATAGGTTTTTATTTGTTAAATATATTCTGCTGGTATCGAATGGTTATATTCGTACTAATAATAAAAATCCAATTTCCCACATTCAGGGAAATTAAGTTGTGTTGGCGTTTGAGGACAATCGAACTGACGCATGGAAAATTTTTGCATGGCAGTTGCTGCAGAAAATCAGAGACATGTCCTTGAATGGCAAATTGCGACACAGCAAAACAAAAAACGAAAACAACAACAAAACGTGTAACATGGCAGGAATAAGTTAATACCTAGTACATAGTCGTATGTATGCTCGGGAACCAGCATCGGGAATAGTCGGTTCCTGAACATACTCGTCGAAATGCCAAGGATGTCAAATACATACATACATTTATACATAAGTACACACGCCCACATCAAGGATTCAGGTGGCGGAGTGTGGTAAATGATTGTCAAGGACGTGGGCGCCGGTATCCTTCGAGTATTTACTAAACAACATCAAATACCAACGCCTACGTAGGGACGCGTGGGCGTTGCCATTTCATGGTGACAAGCACCGGTTTCCTTTCTACATTTTTTTCGCTCACCCATCCAACGACTTTCACTTTCCTTTTGCGGAGCATCGTCGACGAGTTCAAGGCAGTCCAAAACATCGTGGCACCTTCAAAAGTTGGAGTTTGTTGCCTACTTGTGGGCGTAGCCACTGCCACTCCCACTTCACATGCCAGTACGTACGCCTGTCACCTACTTGTGTATTCTCTCAGGCTCTGGCGCGCTGTCATTATAATTAATGCAAAGCATTTGAAACGCCACAGAATAGAATATAATTAAAACAAAAAGAGGTCTTTGTATTTTTAAGTAACTTTTTAATTGCTTCAAGTTATCGATTAATCGGTCTATCAACCAGGGCTGCCTTATTTGATTGATCTTTACCAAAGTTTCCATTTTTAAATGGTACATTATTCAAGGGTACATTTTTCAGAGAAAGAAGTATAGAAGCAATGCATTACATTTTAATTTATATTTAATGGTTATTTAAATAGTAGATGAGTACATTTTTACGCTTTCTAAATATTATAAAAGCTTAAATGTATCGCTACTCAATTTAACTTTTCCAGCATATTAATAAACTCTATGAGAAGAGTTATTTTTAGAGCAAGTCTAAGCTTAGCATTGTGTGGAAGGATATAGCATCTTCGTCGCTCTGACCTTAAATTTTTCAAATTGTTTTTGTTATGAATGTGCAGAAGCACAACAAAAATGCGACCGCAGACTGGCAAATACATCAAGGACATGGGGGGTGGGGGGGTTATTGTGGTTGTGTTTGGCCTTGGGGTTGTAGATACGCATTTCAGAGCGTGGGTTTTATTATGCGAGAGCATGCCATAGACAGAGAGAGAGAGGGAGAGAGAGTGAGAGCATTAATGCTCGTTGGTTTAAGGATTTCCATGGAATTCTGCGTCGTAACTTTTCAACATGGCAGCCAAATCTCCACAACAACCCCCACGCACGCAGCCCCTTTTATAAGGGGACAGCCGGCGAATGTGTACATCCAAAATATAATATGTATATAAGAGTAAACACATAGTATATAATATAGTGTATATACACAGCTTGGACGACTCACGCAGACATTGTTGGCGTTGTTGTGACGCGTATCGATTTGTTTATGTTTATTAAATGAAAATTCGCAAAAAAAAATAAGGAAAAAAGGGTGGCTATGGGGGCGTCAATGGGCAACGTTAAGAGAGTGTGAAGCAACGTTGGAAATTTTCACACTCTATTTAATCTCGTTTAATCCTTGTTTATTATACACACATCAACAACTATATATTTAGTAGATAACAAAGAATTTGTAGTTAAACAGGTAGTGCAAGTTTTCTTTTAATAACATGTATTATTATTTATGTATTATGATTTAAGTATTATTAAGAAGGAAATGCCTATTTTAGAAAATCCACAAAATTGCTTGAAATAAAATCGATCAGCGATGCACAAAACTGTACGAATGAACTTGTTCATCTATTGGACTCACGAACTAAATGAGCGAGAATGAGATTGATTCGATCACTCACCGTCAATCGAACTGCTGAACTTGGTCCTTGCAGATCTAGCGGGTAGCAATTGGAAAATTTCTAGCTATTTTTAAAGGCTAGTTTAGCTTTATTATGACCCGAAGAGTTGGCAACACTGGTCCTTTGACTGAACAAGTGTTCTACATTTCCGTTTGACCTGAATAAGTTTAAAAAAAAAATCCCTTAATCAGAAAAGACACTACAACTCACATGCACTTTGCATGTGATTGAAGACACTCAGCAATTTGTACAAATAAACAACATTATGGTCATATTCGTAAATACATAGATATATAAGTATTTTTTTGTTTTGGCTATTTTTTGTGTTGTTTTTCTGCTGATTCGTGTGCTTAACGTTCATTGGCCCCAGGCAACTCACAGCAATTATAGCTAAAGCTCTTTTGATAAAACACAGCAACAAAAAAATACAAACACAATAACATTCAACAACTAAGCGATTTCAACAATATACATATGTATATATATGTATGTATACGAATAGACCAGACCCAAAACGTAAACCTCGAGCCATTGGCTTTTCCACAGCGCCAAGTTCAGTTCAAGTTCAGGGTCAGTTTCTTACTCTCTTTAGTGTCTTCACTAGACAACTGAATAAAATAATAATCCATCAGACACATACATATGTTTGTATATGTATTATCAGTCTAAGTAAATACATAGTATTATCTTTTATAATAAAAAAAATATTGCACGTCATAGCGAGAATGTAAATAATTTTAGCTACTAAACAAAGTTCAATTTGAATCATTCAGGAAATTAAAATATACCCGAAACAAAGTGAACAGCAATGTGGGCGTTTTTAGTGACAATTTGGCAAGACAATTTCCATGGCTATTTTTAAAGAGAAAACCGCTCTAATGCCATGTGAAAATTTGACATTGTTGGCGTTAGTAATTCCCCAATAGATACAAACTGACTCTTCCTTTAAAACATGATCAATATCGGAATATTACGATTATTCTAAATCAGGTTGACTTTATTAGCTTGAAATTTAATTTTATTGTTTCTTTTATTATTATTATACTCAAAGTCAAGTGCAATGATATTTCAAAACAGAAAAACATTGCATTGTTTTTCTTTATGCCAATCTATTGGATCCAGTAGAGATAGATAAGAATAAAGATAGAATAAATAAATACCCTTACAGATTGTTTAGCTATATTTATTCCCGAAGTTAGCAATTTCAGAATTCGCGGGTTCAAATCCCCAGCATAAGAAGATATAAAGAAAATATAGATATATATTTATTTATTAATTGATTAACACAATTTAATTGTACAACTCTTAGAAAGAGTATATCAATATTATCGCATACACAATACAATTCTATTGAAACAGAATTTCTGAAATTCATAACAAAACTACATATATTTAAAAGTGTTCCGGCTAATAATATAATAATAAATATACCCTATATAATTGGTGTGCAGCATGATGAGTACTCACCTTTGTTGTTTTTACTGTAGACGTATTGATGTCATATTAAAGTAAATGTTAAGGAGGACCACGTAGTCGTCTAGAAGTAAATAGATCAAAGATAAAGAGTAAGAATTTAAGGAAACTAGTATTTTATAAATTTTGAAGGAGTACAGGGTAGGCTTCATTTCAATTTTATCTCGACAATGTGGAGTATATAGAGTTTATGAAAATGTTGCTGCGAATGCATTTTACAGTTTGTAAACAGACTATATACTAATTATAAACAAGAGAAACAAAGAAAGAAATCGTGCAATTGTGAATACGTGGTATATATTAGTCGGATCTTTGTTGAATGAATGTATTTTTTAATTGCAATTTGTGGCGAAGCAAGTATGAAACTTGTGTTGGCGCTGGTTCATTGATTGCAGACGACATCGGCGTCGACAGCACCCGCCTATATAGTATATATCTTTTATAGTACGAGTTTGTTTGACAATGCGGAAGTTGTTGAAATGTAACAAATCCAAGGGGATACAAAGAGAACTGCATATAGATAGATATAGAATCGTATCGCATTCTCTCAGTTCTCTGTGTCTGCAATTGCAACAAAGCCCAGACAGTCGGCCTATGACTGTATACATATATATATATACTTGCATTATCTGGTGTGTAATTAATGGATATCATTTAGAGCGTTAATGTCAGACAACACAGATCCAAAGTAAAATGCTTAAACTCACCCAAAACACAAACAAACGAAAGACACAACACGAAATGCGATTAAGAAAAGGAAACGAAGCGAACGAGAGTAACAAAAGTTAAGGAACAAGATTTAATAGAATGCTTGAATAACTATCTAAGGATAAGGATTAACCAACATCAACAACACAGAACAAGGATAACAAAACGCGACGCGCGTTCCTCCTAGTACGAGGAATAAATAAGAAGCTAAACCCTAAAAAACCGGAATACGCGACGCGAACGGAGACGGAGACACACAACCGACCTGTCTGAATTGCACTCGATAACTGTGTCAGTGTGTAGCAACGGAATGCCCAGAGAGTCCCTGACTGAGACTCGCAGGATGCTCTCCTGTTGGATGTTGGCGGCGGGGCGGATTGTGGATTGTTGGAACAAAGCCACCACCATCAAAATCAACCATCACCACCACCACCATTGCCACTAACATCAACCAGCACAGCCAGAGAGCCAGTTCGCTATAAGACGCGAGATAAAGTAAATACCAGAAGGAAAGTTTATCTCCGGTATGGCGAACATTTAATACCCTTGCAGGGCTCTGATTGTTTACCCGGTTTTAATGAAATTTGGTCAGGATGTAAAAGATTACACCAAGCACTTAATCTGTCAGATTTGCTGAGATATCTTAAGAAACAAAGATTATTATACTTATGTTTAATTTTCAACCAAACGGTTCTATGGCAGCTATACAACAATTTGGTCCGATTTTAGCCAAAAAGTTATATATTTTCCAAGAATAAACTAAATGTATAATCTGTGAGATTGCTTGATACAAGGTGGCGCAAAAGAAGTCACCCTATTGGAAGATGCTCTCATTTTTGCAAATGGCCGCCAATGTCAAATCTGTTTTGACATTTGTGGACTAGACAGATACAGAATACAAGTGAATAAGCCATGGAGCGATACACTCCCCAAGAACGCAGAATAATTGTAATAATGTAATAATAATAACCGCTTTATCTCTCGTTTTTGATATTTGCACTGGCCGGCCAGATCACCCGAATTAACCATTCCAGACTTCTTTTTATGGGGTTTTTTTAAAGTCGCAGGTTCACGTCAACAAGCCGCAAACTCTTGAAGCCCTTAAGGAAAATATTCGCCAGGAATGCGAGAACCTGTCGCCCGAAGTTCTGGCAAAAGTGATGGAAAATGCCATAAAACGGGCGTATGGTCATGAGCTCTGGCAGCGAACACTTGGCCGATGTCATCTTCTCGCCTAAACCAATAAAATTGTAAAGGTTCGAATAAACATAATCAAAAAACAGAATCAAAATTTTTCATTTAGAAAAAAAATGAGAGCCAAACCACATCGGATGACTTCTTTTGCGCCACCCTGTATAATATCTTAAGAATTACAAAAGTTTTTAAACCCATCTATTCTATTACAGCTAAATGACATAATGACGGTTCTGCCTGCAGTCAAAAAACGGAACTGTACCAAGTTCCATAAAGCAAACAGACATGACTATATCTTTCAGCTTATAATCTTAACTAAGAATATATACTTTCTATATATGCTAACTATACTAAAAATATACACTTTAAAGATTCTACAATGGCTTCTCTAAAGCGTTGCACACTTCATGACAAATTTAAAATACTCTCAGCAAGGGTATAAGAAAAGGGAAACCCCTTAAAAGACAAACTAACCCCAGGCCAAAAGGCTCGAGTCTGAGTACGCAGCGTATTCTCCTCAATGGCATCGCGAAATCTTTGGCTTTCCTTGCCTTTTATTTTCATCGCTTTAACTTACGTGTTTGCCCACCAAACGTTGCGGGGTGGAAAGCGCTCGCGGCCGTATCCTGTGTCCTGTGTGAGAGCGAGTACGAGTGTGTAATTGAATGAGCTTGGCAACAGGACAGGACGCTCACATTTATGTTCCCTTTTCTTCCTTTTTTACAACTTTTCAACTAAAGAATTTATTACTCACTTTTGCCGGATTCATTCAGTAGAATCAAAGTACAGTAAGACTGTTGATTTCTATGGGTTTTCCTGTTCAACATCTGGTAGTTTCAAAAAGGAAAATAGTCTAAGCTTAAGAGTCCTATTAGATTTATTGATTAAATTAAGTCTGCATAATTATTCAAATTATATTTTTAATTCAGCTGATGAATCTTATCTTGACTATATCTTTCTGCAGGCTTTTTTTCTTTTTTGAAATTTTAACCTTTGAATTAATATTTATTATATAAAAGACACAAATTTGAATTGGCACAAAATTGATACACACTTGAAACTAGATCAACTTTATATGTAGGGTCTAACAGATAAACATACAAAATATGTATGTATTAAATGTGTAAAAAATAAAAATATTGAGTACGGATTAATTATTTTCTGAGTATTTTTAAATATGCATTTTTTGTAATTATGGAATCGATTATCCCGATAAATTATAAACAATCTATATAAATTTAGCGCTGGGAATCAATGAAATAATAATAGTAGAATATAATTTTCGGAAAATAGGATTTTATTTTTTTATTTATTTATTATAGCACGACTAAGAGCATTCGGCAAAAAAATTAAATAAATTTTGACAATTTAAAAAATAGTTCAATTATGAAATAAAAAATCAAATTATTATAAAGTTAATGTTATTGACTGAAAAGAAGAAAAAGTTAAGATAAGTCTGGGGTATGCAATATATTATAAGTGATCCAACATTTGTTGGAATAATTGGAGAAAACCCAGAAAAAACCAATCAAAACAATGAAAAAAAAACACTAGGAAGATTTCTCATTCTCTGGGGAGGAGTCTTTAAGAAATCTTTATCATTAGCCAATCATCACAATAAATTCTATAGTTATCAACAAGATATCAATAACTGAGAACATCTTTTTCATATCCTACAAATCCTAGTTGACTATTTTGCCGTGCGTAAAGATAGTTTTTCATTAAATGTATTCGCGATATTTGAAGACAACCCGCTGCCCTAGTTAGAGATGGGAAAGTATCTATAGGATTTTTATTATTATTATTCTACTGGTATCGTACGCTTCATGCTAATTCCAATTCCAGTTTGCTCAACAAAAGCCTTGCACATAAAAGCATTAACTTTTGTCTGACTGAAAAGACAAGGGGGGCAGACGCAATCCGTACTGAAATGAGGATCTTTCTGGGCCAGTGTGTGAGCTCTAGACAAAGGCATCGACGCTGAACCCTATCTTGTCTTGTTATACCCTTTATAAATTGAAATAGGGGTGCTTTAAGTTTCTGCAATTGTAACAGACGGGAGGAATATTATCCTTTATAACATAACTTGCCAAAGGGTATCTCAAAGTCGAGCTCTCATACGACTGAGACGTTCTCTATTGTTTTGTTTAGGTTACTTTTATGTTTTCCCAGCTTTTCACGACACGCGATTTACGTGAATTGGTAGGGAAAAGCCTTTATCCCGTTTTCTTCAAGCAATTCATTTCAATAGAAATGTAAATAACAAATTTTAATAATAATTGAAATAGATTTGGCCGGGAAATTTTAAAGCGGCACCTTTAAGGGGTGACTTGCAGTTCAGCCCATCCAAGAAACTGCATGTGGCAATCCCACAGATTCATTTGGAAAGGTTCTTTAAAAGTCGATCAAAAGAGATTTTCAATCGATTTCACGGCGCATACATAATTAAACCTTTAGCAAATTGGCAAAAAGTAAAAATTGTGGATTGCTCACGTATAGGATACCCTGTAAGCAGGCACTCTTATGGGGTTTACCCCTGAGAAAGGAATCCCTTACGTAAACGACTGAAATTGAAAATTTAAATGTGTTTTCCTCGCAATGACATTTTTGAAGTCGGTGACAAAATTGACTTGAAAACTACTGAACAGATCTTTTTGAAACTGGGCAGGCTTATTCAAGACATAAAAATGTAGTGTTTGATTGTACGATTTTTTTTTCGAAAAAAATGAGCCCTTTTTAAGCCAAAAAGACGATTTTTTTTAGTGAATATCGAAACTTTAACTTTGACAGTCCGCCATTTTGTAAAAAGTATACATTTTACTAAATCCTTTAATGTAAAACTAGTTTATAGTGTTATTTAACTTAATTCATCAACATTTCTTGATTCGGATGATCCTGTTCGCCACAAGTTTGGTCACCGCAAAACGTTAAAATTAAAATACAATTTCTTTGGCGGTTATTTTGTAACTTAATTATGAAATATTTTTCAATTGAAAAATTACTGTAAGGTGTTCAATGTATGTACTTTAAGATGATGATGGTCCTTCTAAAAAGTGGGGTAACCCCTTAATGTTTTATGGTAATAATCGACATTTTCGGGCATAGAAAGTTATCAGGAATCGATAATCTTTACCGACAATCTCTAGGGTCACGAAAATATGTACTTCAAACTAACAAAAAATTACAAATTTTTCCGTAGTTTTAAAAGAGATAAAATTCCTCGAAGTTCACAAAGAAAATCAACTAGAACTTTGAACTTATACCAACTTTATGACCTTAACAAGCAACCCATTACGTCAAAGATTAATTATCAATTTGACAAATTTTTTACCAAAAATTAACATTAATTTACAGTGTCAGTGGAGAGTGGCAATCTGATCCTAGAACCTCCCTCCCACTTCTGCATCTTTGAAAACCCGTTTCTGCTGAAACTTCTTTGTCTTTCTAGTCCATTGTTGTCATAGACTTTCCTAGAGTTTTGCACGTGTGCACAAATTAGCAGAACTGGTTCCAATTTATGTTTTTCTTGAATAATAGAAAGAACCACATGAAAGTAGTTTATTTCCGGGGCGCTTTTCTCCTCAGCCATTGTTCTAAGAGGGAAAAACAGTTGGGTTGCATGAACATTTTTAGAAAATTTCATTGTTTTGCCAGCGCCGTGAGAAGTCGCTGAACAGAAATAATCGATGGATTGAGATTTAATGTATGAGGTGCATATGGGGAGATATTAAGAGTTCTTCAATTATGTTTCGATTTGCAAACAGATTAAGACTGTAAGATTTTCCTATAAGAACTCCATAAACAACCCTTCAATGAGTCATTAGGTGGTAAATTTGCCAAAACGAAAAAAAAAACCAAGTTCTATAGAAAAACTATGTGTAACCGAAGGCATTTGAATAACTTGCTGTAAAGGAATTCAAAAACGCTTTAAAAGCGAAAGTTGAAAGAACTGCACACATGATTTTTCTTTTTTTCTTCTTTTTTTTTTTTGTTTGAGACAAAACATACCCCTTAAGGGCTCAACCTTGTTAGGGGTGCATGTAGCACACACACAGCGTGAGATGCGTGTAAATTTTCTAATTTTCATTACAATGTCACTGGGTCCCTGGAAGCACCCTGAAAACGCCAACTGTCAAGGCAAACGGCAAGATATTGAAGCAGGAGTAAGTACTGAAGGACAAGGGTTGAGGTTTAGGTTAAGCTTCGGCTTCACTTTGAAGGAGAGGAGCCAAGGGCACATGTATGTGTATTTAGGTATGTATAAGCAAACGAAAACCGATGGAATAAATCACAAAATATTTGGGGGATGATTGGACCTCGAGCGCAGCGAGCTTTGGGAGGCCACGTGCAAACGATCGCAGCTTGCCAAATGGCTTCCCTTTACAACAATAACACTAAGCAGATGTGTCTCTCAATTGGTCAAATCTTTTGGTCATTCATTCACAACAGAAAGATCAGGAAATCGTAAATATATAGGTGAATTTTATGATACACTTTCTTGCCTAGCTTAATCTAGATTTTTACCTCGTAAAGAGATTGTTTGATTCAAATTTAAATAACTACAAATATTTTTTTTTTTCATATGTGTTTAAGATATATTTAAATCTCAATTCCATTAAGAGATGAATTAATTTAAAATAAGTAATATATACACTAGAGTGCATCGAATTGTATGGGCCCGAAAAAATGAAAAAATGGTAACCCATTTTCGTAATCTATGGTCAATTCTAAGATGTTTTCACGAAGAAACCATAGTTCTAAAATGAATTCCTGGTCCGCGCTTTTTGAGTTGAAAAATTCATTTTTTTAACATTTATATCTTGGGTGTTTATTGTCCGATCCTGACAAACTTGGTGTCAATACTCTTGTTATGACCAGGACTTTTAAAATTCCATAGAACCAAATGACGAAATGTCCTTTAAGCGTTATTTTCATCCTTGGGACGACGATTTCGCGATTCGATTATGTCAAGATATATCCTAAAAAATTAGTCAGAATTTAATATAATTTTGGCCAAAAGAACATTTTTATCATCCTTGAACCTGTATTTTTTATAAGCAGAAAATGAAAACCATATTTTAATACAATTTTCATACAATTTTAATAAAATATGTTTTAAATTTTATGCAAATAAAAATTACAGGTTCAAGGATGATAAAAATGTTCTTTGGGCCAAAATTATATTAAATTCTGACTAATTTTTTAGGATATATCTTGACATAATCGAATCGCGAAATCGTCGTCCCAAGGATGAAAATAACGCTTAAAGGACATTTCGTCCTTTGGTTCTATGGAATTTTAAAAGTCCTGGTCCTAACAAGAGTATTGACACCAAGTTTGTCAGGATCGGACAATAAACACCCAAGATATAAATGTTCAAAAAATGAATTTTTCAACTCAAAAAGCGCGGACCAGGAATTCATTTTAGAACTATGGTTTCTTCGTGAATACATCTTAGAATTGACCATAGATTACGAAAATGGGCTACCATTTCTTGTGAAAAAAAATCGATGCACTCTAATATACACACATAAGAATAATAAAAACAAGCTATATTCAAATGCAAGAAAACATACAAAATCATTAGGTTTGTATTTAAATTAAAATAGATAACAAATCCTCGATTTCATAAGTTTTTTCTCATCGTTTTTTGAATAAAGCTAACATATTTTTGTGGCAAGTTGTGAGTGTGGCAGCATATAATTGAATAAAATTAAAAATAAATTATTATGACTTAAAAAAAAAGAACAAACCCTGTGCTTAATATTGCATTAAAAGTTTTTATTTACATTTTGTTGGTCAATTTTGTTTCTGCAAAATTTATTTGAATGGCAAATAATGCAAGGGACTGAAATGGATTATTATTCCCTGCGTTTTTATAGGCGAGCACCTCTGACCAAAATCTGATGTGTCAATAATCTGTTCCCATTTAATAAGCTGAATTTTATCAATTTTTGATTTCAAATCATCAATGTGGGAGATGTTAAAATATTAAAAATATTCGAGGCATATTACCAACTGCAAAATATGCTAGATTTTTGGCTATAAAATATTGACAAATTTTATAAGCTATTTCATTTTCAAATATGCTAGAAATAGCCTGAAATAAGTTAAACTGGCAACACTATTAGTGGGTCAAATAAGCTGGGAGCCAGTGTCTATTTAAAAAGTATATTTATATTATAAACCAAATTAAGCTGCCGCACAAGCTGTTAACACGCTATTAATTAAAATAAATTTAATATGCATTTAATATAACGATGTTCTGCACTGCAAAAGCTTAAAAACAGGCACTTTAAGAGGGCGGGCCCAGCAGCAGTGCCATGAATGAATTTCTTGAACGGAAGTGTGTCACGCAGCAGGAGCGAGAGAGAGAAAGAGAGTGAGAGAAGGAGAGCTTTGTTAAGTGGGCTTGCAGCATGCAACTTGCACACACATACACATACAAATGCACAACACACTTTATGCGCTGGCATACATTTTGCTGTTGCAAACATTTTCGCGCCAATTTGCACGACCATAAAAATGTGTAGCATACTCGTACAACAAGAACTACAAAACAACATTACAGCTGCAGCAGCAGCAACAACAAGAAACTGGTTTGCAACGGCTGACTGACCGAGTGTTGCCATGGTGAAGGTTGCAATAGAAGCATCAAATTCAACACACACACAACAACAAAATACAACACAAATAACACCTTAGCTACAATAACAACAACAAAAAGAAACAATGCAACCAGTCGCTTGTATAAAAAATGCTGGCAACAACACGTTTTTGTTTTCTTATTGTTTGCGTTTATGCTAATTAACGGGGGCGGGGCACTAATACACGCACACTCTTTTGTTTTGACACTAAATTGTTACGCTTTAACGACACACAAAAAAAAGAAACAGTGCTTTACTTACTTATATTATATTTCTCTACAAATTCTTGCACATCAAGTTAAATGATCAGTATTTTGAGCTATTAACAATATTAATTTACACTTACCCAGCTGGGATTCATGCGGAGCTTTTGCCCAAAAGAATTGTTTTGAATTTACAAGAAATATGGAATTTCTTTTGTCTGTTTTTCCAAGATTTTCAAGCAATCACAAAGCAGCATGCAGGTGTCGTTGAAAACTATTTACCATTCGCTTTTACGCTGCTATTCTACACACAGGGTTGCATTTAGCGCGCGCGCGCGCACAAATAGAATGCGTTGCAGTGTTGCAAAACGCTGTGATGATTTGAATAAAAATTATCGATAGTTTTTTTAAATTACATATTTGAATTTTATTGAAATGCATGTTTCTTTTTTACATATCTTCCACGCTATATTTGTAGGCCTCATCCTGCACCGCGCGCCGTTCATTCTGCTTGTTAAACCAGCGCTGCTCGTAGCCATTGGACCGATCAACGCCATCCCAGCGATATCCGGGCCGGATGCCAAAGCGATTCTCCGGATAGCTGCCCGCATAGACGGGCATCACGGGCTTATTCGATTCCTGTTCGCGTTTCTTTCGCTTCTCTTGCATATACTGCAGCATGGGATCATCGGCGTGCTCCTGCTCACGCAAATGCCGATCCAGATCCTCGTCGTTGGCATAGCGGGCCACCGGCTTGGCGGCCTCGTGCGACATTTCCGCATGACGCGCCTGTTGATCCTCCAGCTGCTTGAGTCCCTTGCCCCAGCGATCGTACAGTTCCTTCTTCTTTTGCTCGTGCGCCTCCTTGCGTTTCTGCTCCTCTGGATCCTCGGCAGCGGCATCTCGCGCCCGTCGTCCACGGCGACCTGTGCTGCGCACTTTAACATCCGCATCTCGTCCAGACACCTCGCTGGACATTTGATCAAACATCTGATGCTCCTCGCGTCGTCGCTTATCCGTTTCGCTTTTCAGAGATTGGGCGTCCTGCAGTCCCGCCTTCTTGCCGTCCAGCGTGTGCATTGTCTTCGGCTTATGAGTGGGCGGTGGCGAAGGCGACGGCGTCCTGCTCTGCTTTGCTCTGGACCAGCGGCTTTTACGCTCGTGAGCTGGCGATCGGCGCTCTTCCTTCTTAATTCTTCGCGGTGGTGACTGATCCCGACTCCGTTGGCGTCTGGGAGGCGTTGGCTGCCTGCGATCTCTGGAGGAGGAGCGGCCTCGTCTGGGCAGCCTTTGATCTGAGCTTAGTCGTCTACGTGGACTCAAATCCGCATCACGACGTCTCCTGGGCGGGCTTTGATCGGAGTCTCGTTGTCTGCGAGGCGGAGATTGATCTGCCCCACGGCGACTTCTGGGCGGGCTTTGATCGGAGTCACGTTGCCTGCGAGGCGGAGATTGATCTGCCTCACGGCGTCTTCTGGGCGGGCTTTGATCGGAGTCACGTTGTCTGCGAGGCGGAGATTGATCTGCCTCACGGCGTCTCCTGGGCGGGCTTTGATCGGAGTCACGTTGTCTGCGAGGCGGAGATTGATCTGCCTCACGGCGTCTTCTGGGCGGGCTTTGATCGGAGTCACGTTGTCTACGAGGCGGGCTGTGATCAGAGCTGCGTCTCCTCTCTTCCCTGCTGTGACTTTGGTCACGTGAGCTGCTTCGCTTCTCCAGTTTAATTTTGACGACCGGCGGGCTTTGGTCACGTGATCTGCTACGCTTCTCCTGTTTAATTTGAATGGCAGGCGAGTGGCTGTTGCGTCTCTTCCGGCCGGGAGATGACTCCTGCTTGATTTTTATTGTCGACGCCTTGCGGCCCCACAAATCCGACTCATTCTCCGCCGACTTCTCTGTGTGGCCATTGGTTTCCGTATCAGATTCTGATTTGGGTTCCTTGACGGCAATGTTGCGCCACTTGCTGCGCACTGCATCTGGATTCTCCTCGAAGTATTCGCCAACTATTTGCGGCGCATCCTCGCCGCCCAGCAACAAATCTTCGTCCATTTCCTCGTTGTTCGAATCGTAAGCATCATCGTCGATTATTTTTACGGTTGCTTGCGTGCTCCTTTTGTGTTTCTTGTGCTTCTTTTTCTTCTTCTTTTCCTTGTCGCCAGATAGATATTTCTTCAAATATTCCTTTTGATTTACTGTTTTAGCAGACTGCGTGGACATTGCAAATTTCTCCTGTTTTTATTTATTTCACATTAAACGCGGTCGTTTAGTTCTGAAAAAGTTCAAATGAACGGGTCATTAAAATGAACGAATAAACTTATTCAGTCAATCATGAACTAAATCTTTCATTTCGCTCGCAGCTAGTCAGAAAATTCTTTAAAAATATCTTAGAGATATACAATTATAATTTTGTACATTTACATTTTTTTCAATTTCTTCTTTATTCACATGTTTACCCCTTGACGCCTTTAGAAACACACACGATAAGTTAGTTACCGACAGTTTCTAAACGCCTGGCGGCAGCCTTGGCTCACGGAAAAAAAATCACCGATTGTTTTTAAAAAGTGGCAGCCTTGTAAGCACAGAAAGAGAACGATTATTAAGCTTCTTTTTCAAAAATATACCTATTTGTTTTCTCCAATTTTAAAGCTAAAATTTGTAAATTGGTCAATTTCAAGAATTTAATATAAAATTTTTGTCGAATATTGAATTTCAATAAAATGTTACGAATTCTCCTTCAGAGGGATGACCAATTCGCAATAAAATAATTAAATAAATAAATTATAAAACTTATTTCAAATTGTTGAAAAAATTTCATTTGGCGCAAGACGGACTATAGATTGTGGTGGTCGACCGATAGAGTCTTCCATTAACGTGAAGTTGGCCGCACGCAATTTTTATCTCACGTGAAGTAAGCTGCAAGGAAAATATTATTTTTGGAAATGTTTTCATTGCTTCGCGTGGTCACACTTTCGTTGACATCCTAATACTTTTTTCTCACGGAACTAAATTCTTAAGGCTTTTAAATTGTTATATTAAGAAAGTCCAGTTATATTTGGGCTTGACTTAGTGTGGAGCTTAATCGTGACCAGTAAACAGTCACAATGCAATTGTAGTTGTATCGGCGTAAAACGTTTAAACGCCGCCGCCAAGGCGGTGGCGTCGGACCAACCCACAAAATGTGAGTAAATTGGTCACGGTCAATAAAGAGTTAAAAATAGTTGCATTTTATCGTAAAAGTATAAAAACAAACAGTAGTAGAAGAGTTTAGTAGTCGAAAGTCCATCTCCAAGCAAGTGTCGATTTTCCCTTTTTTCTGGAAACGTACAGACGGCAAAGCGCGAATGGAGAAAACAGCGCCTAAGAATTTGAACATCAAAGCGGAGCACAACAAAAACAGAGCACGTCTCACATGCTTTGGAAATTTGAGAGCAGCAAAAATGCAATGGATTGCAGAAATTCAAAGTATTGCATCAAATGGCCTGTTGTCTGCACGAGTTGCAATTATTGCTTTAAGAGCCTGTTAAACTTGGCATGTTTCCCCTTTTTTGCATAAATTGCAGTTATTTTGCACCGACAGCAATAAGCGAAAAAAGCGTTTTTAGTGAAATTTATAGCGCAACGTGTGGGCAACTTACTCTCCCAATCAGCTCTCACACGCTCACACACGAACATGTGCACTTGTGCGCGCTCTCCCTCTCACCCAGGCGAGTCGATTGCCGAACCGAGAGAGCATTCCAAAAGAGTGAGAGCAAGAGCTGATTTCGGCTGAACGTGCAGCATTTTAGTTGGGATCTAGTTGGACTTTTCAGTATGAAAGCAAAACGCGTCGCGTGCAGTTTGTTTGTGCCTCTCGTCTTTTAAAGTCGCAGCTCGCGAAATAAGAAATAAATTAAATTCGTGCTGTGCCTAAAGAAATGAAAATCTGTTGCCTTCATTTAGCCTCCTGATTATATACGATTGCTTGTGTGCGTGAAGATTGTTTTTTTTTTTTTATTGTTTTATTCGTTTAATCAATATCAATTCTTGCCCAAGTGTGTTGTGTGTCGGACGGACATATAAATATATACATATATGCTACTGTTTATGTAGTATGTGCGTTTGTCTGTGAGCGACTGCCTGTTTATTTATTTAAATTTGAGAAAGGCCAACGCTACAAATGTTGTTTGGGTGTTGCACGCAGTAAACGTTGCCGCTAATTGTTTAATTTGGTGCAAGTGACCTTTCTCAGGCCTGACCTCCATATCTAAATAGACAAAAAAAATAAAAAAGATAAAATCAGAAGATCAACTTAAGCCTAAATCTCTTTCGGCCGTTGGCCTACTAAAGCAAAACTTGTCCCGGCTAATACATACACACATACACATAGGCAGCAAAAATATAAATTTATGTATTTTTTTTTGGTTTTTAATAAAATGCCCGTATGTTTCCATATGAATGTCTTTTTAGGTATTTTCTGTCGTGGTCGAAACGAAAGCGTGTTACGCCAGCAGAACAACAACAACAAAAACATCAGCAAAAAGGCCTCAAAGAAAGCCAACGCCGCGGCATCGATCGTGAGAGCGAGTGGTAGAGAGATAGAGAAAGCAGAGCCCATCTCCATTCAATGTAAATGAGAGTGAGCGCGAGTGCGAGTGAAAAAGTGTACAAAAGTGAACGCACAAGTGAAAGAAGAGCAAAACCAATAATAAAAAAAAAACTAATAAAAATCAACAATGAATAAAGAAATGGGTGCCAACAAACGACGACGCAGCATCAGCAGCAAAAACAACAACAACAGTCGCCAATTTAAAGATGATCAATTAACGGCAACAAAGGATATGCCGTGTGAAGGGGTCGGAGAAGGGGAAGAGGAGCGGCTGGAAATGCCGCGCGTGTGTCGTTGCTGTTGCAAAGGCGATATGGAATTGCTGAGTTTGTTCGAGGGCAGCGATGAGACAACCAATAATAACAATCACACGACACAAACACATCAATTGCCGTCTGTGTCATTACGCCGACGCAAAACCACAACTGCCTCACAAAAGCAACAACTAGAAGAAGAGCGAGAGCAACAGCAAAATAGTAATCAGCAACAAAAGCGTAAATGTGATAATCCCGTGGAATATGCGCTAAGCGGAGCACACAGCAGCATGGACACTGTGCTCGAAGAGATGATCATATGGATGCTCAATGTAAGTACAACAACAATATCATGTATTACAAAATCTGCTCTATTTATTTGCCCATGTTTCATTTTTTGTTTGAAGAAAAACACAACGAAGCATTCTCAGAATAAAAGCTCTACTTTAAGCATTGGAATGTATACATGTGTTTGAGTGTGTGTGTGTGTGTGTGTTTTGTGCTTGCGCTGCATTTCGATACTGTTGTAAATGCTTTATGTTGTCGTTGCTGTTGGTTTCCTCTTTGCTCTGTTAAATTTTTAATGTGATTTATTTGCCGCACATTGTGACTGACTGGGCACGAACCAACAAACTGACGTATTCTTCTTGGCTTTGGCGTGTATTTTTCTTTCTTGGATCATTGCCAGCATTAAATTGTTTCTTTTCTTCTTTTGTTATTATTCTGTTTGTTATTGGTATATACCATATAAGTATTTTCAAATTAAATTAACATCTTTTTGGTATCTTTGGTTTTTTTGACAATGTTATTGACATTGAATTGTCAACTTTTTTTAAGGGTTGAAAATAGCAATGATATCATATCAATATTGAAATCAATACAAGTTTTCTTAACTACACAAAGTGTTTTTCATTACACACAAAGTAAATCGCACAAAAGTAAACATACATATAATATACATAAAGGTGTGTTCGAACTTCGAACTTTGACAAAGCGTTCGAATTTTGTTTTCAGTTAACCTCTGTTTTTCTTAGCCTATTTGCTATTCTTAACTTTAGGACCTCATCGCGTGCTTGGTTGGTTATTCCACCTGCGTCTGCTTCCCCTTCCCCTTTACTACCACCCCCCCGCATTCGTTTATGTGCCATAAACACGCAGTGCAACTTGAGCTTAGATTTTGTTGTTGTTGCGCCACTGTGCACACTTGGCCAATAGACGAAGTTGGTAATAATGTATGTATATACAGTCAATATTATTTTTCGCTCAATTAAAATGGATTCGACTTATAGCTGTTGTTGTTGTTGTTGCAGACCGGGTCATAAACAGTGCCCAATATAATGTATATAGCAGTTGCCATCGGGTATTTTGTAGCCGCAACAATTATATATACTCATTACAAATGACTCGACGACTGCTGTCGGGGGGCTTGACGACAGGCCGACGTTCCGAGGAGTGGACAACCGGTTTCCTTGAGAGGAGAGCGCCTATTCCCCCCCTTCCCCCCCTCAGTGACCAAAGCGCGCATTGTTGAAATCAGTTGGTGAACTTATTCTCAAGGTGTTGCATGAAAAATAGTTTGACCTTAAGTCGTTATACGTATGTATGTACGTACATTCATGTGTCTTGTTCGTTATACAATTTGACTTGTAATTATTTTCATTATTTATTATTAGTCGCATATTATGTATGAATTTGTTTTTTGTGTGTGTGTGCGGAGATCAATGAAATGAGTTCAACTGTTCAAGTAAAACAAGCGATTATAACAAAAAAAAGATACAGAATCATTAGCATTTATCGTCATTTCACACAGATAAAACAAATGGCGATATTCCAAGGCAGACATCATGCCTCAGGATTTGTAAAGTGAAAGGGCAAGTGGCTGCTACGTGTGTTGAATGTGAAATTTGAGAAAATTTCAACGAAATCCATTAAATCCAAATCAAGAAAAGTTAATTAATACTTTTGTTTTTTTTTTTCAAATAGTTAATCAAGTTGTTTTTATGTTAATCAAATTGATAGATGATTTTATTTCTATTTTCTGTGAACTTTAAATGAGAGAAAAGCTGCTACTACATTCCTATCTTTTCTGATTGAGAAATCTTGTTCTATTATACTCTCTAACTTTCAGTGTTAAAGCTTTCTTGGCATCTTTTACAATACGTACAAGGGAGCTTTTGTTGCATCGTTTAAACGTGCATCGTATACGTAATATGTTTTTCAGTCGATTTGTAGACATTTCACATATGCACTTTTATTGTTGTGGCTGACAAACGGGGTAAACGTCGTATAACAGCTAATTGTTCCGGGCATTACAGTTAACGGGTCTATTGTGATATTTAGTGAAATCGTTTCGACAAATTGGGCTTAACAGTTATAGAAATACGATAATCATTAGTTGATGCTATAATTTAACTAAGTTATAAATATCGTAAATCGTAAACAAATATAATTAACTGTGGGTTTTGGTGACTCTATTAATTAAACAAATGTGACTATAGGGAAAATCGAATCTTATCTGCTTCTGTAAATAACAGTGGTCGCTTGCATAATTCTAGCACTGTTAATTAACATAACATTGAACTAGTGTGAGTTATGCTTACAGAAGCGGTCACATAAAGCGGTTAACAGTTGTGCCTTAACACGTTCTGTTAACAAAAATTTAACATTATTAAAAAAACCGTTTTATGGTCTCTTAGCTGATAAGATAAAACATTTCCATTCAGCTAGTGCGAATGCAGTTCAGCAGAAATTGTGGGTCATTGAAATTGGTTTGATTTGCCAAAAAAGGCTCGTTAATTATAATCGTTATCTAGTAGCTAGGCGTAACTCTTCAAAGACAAAACCAGAAAACACACGACTCTTATCATCTAATCTAATGTTGTTATCTGACAACAAATAAGAAAAACAATATTTTAATAAAGAGTTTGAAACTACTAGATACCCTGTATAAAAGTTTACATGTTTATTAATAATGCAAATTATAATAATACATATTTTAACAATTTTTATTCAATAATAAATTTATAAATTGCGACTGATAGAATTTATAATTATATGCGACATCTTCACAAATATTAAACTTACAGGGTAAACAGATGAATAATTTGGTAAACAAATCCCACTGTTTGTTGTTTATATTTTGGTTGAGATCGCCGCGTGATCATTTAAATAATAAAATACTAATGCCAAAAACAAATGACTCATAAAACGCTTTAAAAAATAGAAGAACTCATTAATTGCAAAGTAAATTTATGAAGCACGCGCTAGTTTGTTAATGTCAATAAAAACAATTAAAACAAAAAAATCATTCCTTAATCATATGTGCTGATTCACTTAATCTATAGTTTAATCATTAGTACATTTCTGTGGTTGTTTGACAAAATTGTTGTCTAAATTAATAGCAATAATTATGTATTTCTTGTTAATCAATAAATTTATTGATTTAATTGTTAATGAAAATAATAGACTCTGCATTTTCTGTAGCTAGATTCTGATAACAAACAATGATAACAAAGGGTGTAAGGTCTCGGCGTTATGATGAAAAATGTGTTTATTACGAGTACGAGTAGATTGAGTTTTGTACTGAATCTATATTTATGTGAATATAAAATTCTTTGCTTATCAGTAGCTTATTTATAGTTATTCTGTTCATGTTGAAATTAATAGAAATGAGAACAAAAAAGTAAATAAACCAAACTTTGAGAATATGTTTTATTTAAGCTTTGAATATTATATGATTAGATTTCCCATTAAACAGCTATATTTGTTTATTTTAGCCCTTCAATTTATATGACAATTGTTGTAATGCTTTAATAAACCAAGTATTCATATTTATGTATTTTGAAGAAAGTTATCGAAACAAAAAGCTTTGATTTGTTGGAAATGCTTTATTTAAAACGAATAAGTAATTCATTTATTCTAAGAAAATTCAATAAGATAGAAATAAAAAAAGGATGATAAATCTCCTAAAGGTCAGATATAGCACTTGGCAATGATAAATAAACGGTTTGAATTGGATTTTTTATTGTCACACTCATACGTCAAGTGATTGCTTTGGCAATATAAAAAATGCATCAGTTTTTTTATTTTATTTATATTTCTAACAATAAGAATTAGATTTGTGATTCTTTTTATCAGAACAATGTACTATATGTACATATATAAATGTTATGCGATTTTCAATCGTTGCAATTTTCTCAATTCTCAAGCCCCATTTGCTGTCTGAAAGTACCGTTTCTAATTTGATTTCCAAATTGGCTTGTAAGCAATAAACTTGCTTTGATGGCGTTATCAGGCCGAGGCTGTTAGCAATGCTAATCATTCGACAACAACAACAACAACAAGAACCTTTTCACTCTCCCAGTCCCTCGACCAATACAATCAAACATATTCTACATTTAGATTCAACATTTTACCTTTAGCGAAACTTGCCGTGTGTCTAATTAAAGCAACAACCGGCAACAATAAAACAAACACAAACGGCACACGCTCAATTCAGGAACTGTAAAATGTGTTTGGGAACCAAACAAGAGAGGGGCAACAACAAATAGAATAATATAACCCCTGTTAACCCATAGTAGCACTGCAATAAGTGGTTAAAAAACAGGTAAAAGGAAGGGTGGGGAGGAACTGTTGCCATGGAATGCAATTTGATCGCTTCAATTAGTTGGCTGAAACAAAAGTCAAGTCGGAGCATGAAACGCATTTATGTCGATTGAACCTGCGCGTCGGCACGCACTCTTCAGATTTTCCGACTTCTTGGCCCAAATATGGCTAATACCCGGTGTACGTGCCAACAAGCTCGCTTCAATTCGGCGGAAAACTATGTAATGTAAGCGTGTAAAACTGAAACTGACTCTGGCCTCTATTCTATTGATATTGTTGCTGTTATTCAATGGCCGATTTCTTTATTATTAGCATTGTTCCCATTTCATTTCAATTCATTTCGATTCTATGCTTTTGTTTACTAACAAAAAACACGAGAAGAAAAATCAGAAAATTTCATCTATAAGCGAATTTAACTTGGTCTCCGCATTTGACTTGTAAATTGAGATTCGGACACATGTTTTATGGCTTTTTGCATATTGTGCTATTATTCATATTATGAAATTTTCCTTTAATCGCCTGCAAAGTGCCATTGAACAAATTTGTAACCCGTTTTCCACGGTGTTATTAGCAACAACAAACCGGCAGTAAAATATATTACTGCCATTGAATGGGCCTATTACACAATAACAAAGGGTATAATGCACCTTGAATGTTGCTTTTGTGCGCTCATGAGATGAAGTCTAAAGTGAAGTGAAGCAACGAACTAAGACTCTGGTTAAACAATGTTCAGGGACTTGGCTAATATGTTCGTTTTAAAATACTAGTATATGGTTTAAAATACAAACTGGGACTAATAAATATTTTCCAATATTTATAATATTTTTTAAAAAATTATACTTATTTACAAATTTAATCAAACAATTTGAAATTATTATCTACATTTAAATCAATAAACAAATAATTGTTTAGCACTTACTTTTAATTTTTTTTTAAATACTCTCAATGTTTGTAAATCTCTTTTAAATTAAAAAAAACCCATACAATTTCAATATGAAAAATAGAAAATTTAGAAAAGTCTTTTTACTATAAACCTTGTTATTTTGTATCCCTGGTTTGTACCTTGCAATCTTGTTGACGGCAAATTTAAAAATTCTATTAAACGACGACATTATCGTGACTTGAGTTTTGTTGTTAAATATATAACCAATTTTATAGCTACTTAAATAAATAATTACATTTTAATATTTTTCAAGTCAATTTTATTATGATTTTTTTTATACAATGGGTAGCTAGTTAGTTCGTCAGTTTCAAGCTTGTGTTTGCTATTTTTGGCACAGACATGAAGTTACCTTTATTGTTGTTGCTTTTGCTGTTTGTTGAATGAAAAAGTTGGTTTCCCACATTGTATGTGTCACTTTATTGTTGTAGTTGTTGTTGTTGCCCGTCTATCTACCAGCTGACAGTTTCTGGCGGTTTCTCAGTTTCTCGACTTGAATACTCAAAGTAAGTCCGCTTCCCGCTTGTTGATGTTGTCGGCTTTATTGCCGCTGTCTCTTACACTCTGCAACTGGGAAGAGCATTATGATGTTGTTGGACATTGAAGCTGGTAAAAAGTCCAATTGAAATGTGAACGTTACTACATAACATCTGTAAAGATGACGTGAGAGAAAGTGAAGCTAAAGAGAAATTATGACGCAGTATTTTTCATTTTTTTTTTTGCCGTCTTTGTTTGTTTTCTTTCAGATTTCAATGAAATTCGGTTAGCATCGAAAAATATTTTTGTTACGAACTGTATACATGTTGGAATGATTGAGACATTCAACTGGGTCAACTGGGTGGGTTGCCACTGAAACTGAAACAGTTGATACCATCTCAAATATGCATTGGAATCAATTTAACATATTTGTTGTAGAATACATATTTATTTAAAGAAATTTTGGCCTTGTAGGAATTCTTTAAAGCGTTACTTGACAATTCTCATAAACGAGAATATAAATGTACATATATATAATTTATTTATAACTTGAGATCAATCTAAACGAAGCGAGACCGACACAGCACAATAGGGAAATCAATTCATATCACGTCGATGTTTCAATGTGTGTGTGCGTGTGTGTGTGTGTTCTTTAGTTGGATTTTATTGATATGTTGATATGCACATGTATAATATAGACTGTTCTTTTCAGACTCTTGGCTCAATGTTATTCCAAATTTTAATTCTGTGTCTCATTGTTTCTCGAGTACTTTGCAAGGGCATAAAAACTTCGGCGCTCGTTGAGATCTTGTACAATTGGGATTTTTGTTGATTTTATTTTTTTTTTTGTATGTAGAGCCGGTTTACAAGCTTTACGTTTGTACACATTTGGGAGTGTATTGGTAGCATTGTAGCTATTTTTTTTTTATTGCAAATGTTATTGTTGTTTTGGCTCGTCTAGCCGCTTTTTGCATTTGTTGCGCTCTATTTGACTTTTACTTTTCATTTTGCCAACATTCCTTCACTCACTGCTTTACGCTCGTTGCCCATTCGTCTTAAGTATGTTCATAATTTGCTTTGTGTATCGATTTCCGCCTCGGATACATCCCCAGGCAATTTATTTTCTATTCTTGTTGCGGTTGCTGTTGCTAAGAATTGCTAAGAGCCAATGAAAGTAAAACTATATGAAGGTTAATTGTTTTTATTCTGTTTACTGTTTATTTGTTGTACACTTTCAACGATATTTATTTATAGAATTTATCGGACTTTTACAGCTCGAAAAGAATTATAGCCAGTGAAAGAAAGCAGCTTACAATATTGACGAGTTGAAATTCTGTGAAAATTCTATCGCAAATAATTAATTTTTATTATAAATAATTTATTTAATAACTTAATTAAAAATAAGCGGGAAAGTCTAAAGTCGAGACCCCGACAAACTTTTAAGACACAATTTAAAACAGCCACCACTGCCTTTCTATTTGTCGGATATTGCTGCCATTAACTTAGATGATATGTCATAATAATAGATAACATTAATTACCAACCATAAAAAACGTGATCTCTTTTAAACTGTGGGTCTTTGGCGTGGCAAAAACTTGAAACAAACTAATTTAAAATACAAATTGAGAGCAGCAATTAACATTTTGTAAGAATTGTATCATTGAGTAATAAATGTAGCAATTGTCATTGAACCCTCATAACTTTGTCAAAATTTAATCGACTTGTGTGTGGAATATCAATTTGATCATGGTTGGACTTCTTAATTGATTTTGCATCTAAGTTCCCTCAAATTTATACTTGCTTTATTATATTTTGAAAACTTCAAGCTCGCATAGTTTCAAGAAAACTGATCTCTAAATTAGTTCTGCATCTTAATTGACTTCATTTGGAATTTTTAATTTTTTTTTTTTAAAAACTTCCATGATATTTCTATGTCTTTTTTCTTTTCAAAACTTTAACAAAATTTAACTGATGTCCAATGAACTATGTCTTTTAGATAATTGTTTGGCCTCTTAATTGGTTTGGCATCTAAATTTGGTTCATTACGGTTACTTAAAATCCATTATTATCATGCTTTTTGCCTTCAATTTTTGTTTGCTATAAGCTTTGAACTCTCATAACTTCATAAAAACCAGAGAGATATCCAAATTAAAGTTGAATGTAAATTTTTACGACATTTGTTTGTGACTATAGCCTTTAACATAAGGTCAGAGGTTGTCACTTGTCAAAAACTGTGGAATCCATTTTAAAGCTTGATTTCTTTACATTCTTTTTAAAATAAATACATAAAAGTCTGTATACCGTGGTTATAGCTCTCGCCCATTTGAAGAGAAGCCGTCGTAAAACAATTACGAAATAAACGCCTTAGTCGGACATGGCCAACTATAGACAATGTGAAATTTGAATCAGCTGGCAATCTGCGAGTATAATTTCCCTGCCGCATTGAGGCACAATCCGCACTATCAACTGTGGCGCATCTTAATTAAATTGTTATGCCTGCAACTAAATTGCAGAAACAATTAAATATGCCAAGGCAGAGTGGTTGTTGCTTTATCGTTGCCATGATGTCAGTGGGTCTGCCACAAAACAGCTGGACAAGTTTTCAGTGACATAACTTTCAATTAAAAAGAAACCAACGCTTACCGACACACAAACACATATACCTATGACATACACTTAAGAGCAGTTAACGTACCATTGGCACCCGCTAAGCTGAACTAATGCCACAATTTGAGCCACATTTATGACTGATGGCGATGACGACAACGACAATGGGTAAACTCAAGGAGCGTATCCACAGATAACATTGAAATGATACAAACACGGTCAACTCAAACACAGTCCCTCCCTGCTTATTATGTTCCGCTTACCATTCAAATTGAATTTGATTCTCTGTTAAGTATGCGAGTATTTTGTATGCTTATCTGATTTATCACCTATCACGCCTGGTTATATCTTGTTGTTTATCTCTTGACTTCCCCATTCATAAAACTCAACTCAATTGGGCGGAAGCATTCCACCCCCTAACGTTTCCTTTTGCGACCCCATTCGAACAGCTGGTGCAATTTATAATGGGACTCAATCCTCTCTCCCTCCCTTCCTTCCCTAATCAATGCCTGATATCAGCAAAAACAATTGCCTCAAGTGCCTGGCATCTATCGGGTACTTGAAAAAAGAGTAAACGTGCCACAATTGTGTCATGTTTGTTGCCACGTTAAGTGCTTTTATTATAAAGTCGACTATTAAACTCTTTTGTTCGCTAAGCGATAAATATCAACCCTCGATAATTGTTACACCATTATAGGCTTCTAAATTTGATCATTGTTTCTCCATATCGTAATTAAATTGAAGCCATCGTTTGCTCGCTCGATTAATTTGATTGCGAATATCGCTAATTTTTGAACAAGTATTATTTAAATACCATTCTTGTGCAATGTCTTAGTTTTTATTCCAAACTCGTTCATTTAATGGTCAATTAGTTTAGTTATTGCCGTTTTTTATAACAAGATTTATTATATAATTTCTGCCTCTTTATGGTTTCTTTTTGAACATTCTAAAATAATGGTCAGTCGTTGAATGTAAAAAGCCACAAAGGTCAGAAGTTGAGTTTAAATGCCTGTAATAAATTTGCTTAAAAAAATGCAAACTTGCAGTTGCAAATATTTATTTATTTATTTACTATTTTTTTTTAATGTCAGCTGAGAGCAGTTGACTTTTAAAAATTGAAATAAAATTCAGAAAAATAATTCGATATTAAATTAATATGAATTATATAAAAATTTAAATTTAAACTGAAAGGTTAAAAGAAAATATATCAAAAAATCAAATTTTTGATTATTTTATAATTTTTTAAGCACGCTCAGATTTTTAATTTTTTAATATAAGTAAAAAAAAATCGATATATATTTAAATATCAGACTTTACAAAACCTTTGTCTCGTGAAAAGGGACTGTTAGATTTAATTTGTATCTGGTTTGCTTAGATTGCTTAGATCAGCTCGACTGATTCTTTATAGACTCTGTACTTAAAAAGTACAAACGGTCTATTAATTTAAATAATAATTAAAAGAAAGTTTATTTACAAATATTAACAACTTTTTTGTATATCAACTCCCGATTGCTTCTTGATATCTGAGCTGCACGATTAAATACATTTTTTCGTTTGGTAAATCCGGTAAATCTTGCCTCAATTATCGGGATGAATGGGTGAAATTTTGTTTCTCTTTTTCTTGTTTCGAAATTTTTTTATTGATATTATCTTGACAAGTCTGCAACTTATCAGGAAAGTTGTTGTGCATTTTATTTAATTTTTATAGTTTTAATAAATCAAATAATAAATGAATATAAAGTTGTCCAGGGTGAAATTCACATCAATCGCTGTTATTTTTCAATTTTTCACACTTGTGTGACTTTATCATAAATATTTCCTAACATTTCGATAAGGAAATCATTTCAAGTTCAAACTGATATTTACAATACTATAAATTGTCATTTAATAACAGCAGTTGCCTTGAGTGTAGCATGACGTGATTTGATATCGGATCGATTAAATGACAATTGGTGGCACCAAGGCAAAAAAGTAAATCAGAAATTGTTGATTATTATCTTGTCATGTCAGCCAAAGAAAATTTTGAGCTCATGCCAAGATCTTTGCTGCTCCAATTCTGGCATTGTTTCTCTGCAATTAAGTGTCCTCACTCGGGCGAAAATGTAATGTTTCTATAAGCACTGTGTTTAACGGTTCCATTCAACGGTTTGAGAGCAATTTGCAACATTTTATGGCACTACACAAAGTAATGTGTTTATTGTTTGTTTAAGATTATTATTCGTATACTTTGTATTTATTAAATTGCAAAGAGTATGAAGCAGCAGAGAGATGATTTTTCGATTATATTTGTCATTTGTGCTTGAGTTGATAAGTAAATAGCGATAAAGATCGCTAGATCATCTCGAATATCGAACATAAGTCCACCTTGAACAAGTTTTATTTGGATATTAAAAACTTAAGCTATAAACTAATATCTTTATAAACATAAAATCAATAATCTTTAAGAGAATAATTCTATTATCTCAAAAATTCTTGTATGCAAAAAAAAAACAAACAAACTAATCTATAGTTTATTGAACCCAGTTTACTAACTGACATGAAAGCGTTTCATTGAAATCAACATGATCTAGTCTTTTCTCTCTCTCTCTCTCTTTATCTCCTATTTGTATTCGTCTCTCTGTCTCTGTCAGTTGCTGCTAACGGCAAATCTTGTGAATTAACAGTGTCTGTGCAAAACGAAGAAGTAGCACATGTATAACTTGAACACGTTCCAAACAGCACATAAAAAAGTATTATTTATGGACTTTACTCATTTCCATTATGCAAATGACGTCGCCGTAGTTTTTGGCTAGGTTGCCGGGTGTGTCATCATCATGTTGTTAGGTCAATGGCGATGACTTTGATGGCTTTTGGTGTCGGTTGCATTACCTGCAAGACTGCACAGAAAACTGGCCATTAAGTCATCTTGTTTTTGCTATTCTGACACTGCGCACAGTGGTTCATATGTTAATTTAAGCTCAAATTTTTAACATTTAAATGCTAGCAATACAAAACTCTGGATTTTTTTTTCGAATCTTTCCTTTGTTTGAATATTTATTAAACATTAACATTTATTTTTTGGCAAGTGCATTTTATTCCTCTCCCTTCACCTTTTTGCAATGTTATTAGTATTAACAGCGATGTACGCTCGTCTTTACAGCTGTTACATTTGAATTTAGCATTTTTCTGTTTACACAGTATTTAACAGTTGAGCAATCACTATTGCCTTGCTCTTCATGATTTTTCTTTGTTGGTCATCTTCTCATTCGTTTTTTATTTTTCTTGGTAAAAAGAGTTAAATAAATATTTAAAAATCATTAAAAAAATAATTAAACTAAAATATTTTTTGCAAAAAATAAACTTCAGAACAATAAACAATAAGTAAATCCAATGTGCACTGCTGTTGTTTTTGTTTACTAACAGCTCGATCGATCACTTGATGTTTACAGACTTTCACTCTAATGGCTCTTGGGCTGTGTTTGTTTAGGTGAATACATTTTAAGCTGCTTTTCGACTTGGTTAGCATCAACATACAAGTTACTAACCTTAAAAAAAAAAAAACAAAAACAATTTCAGAGGCTGTGTGGGATTACACAAAAAGAAATTAAAAGTAAATTAAATAAACAAGTGAAATGGATCGATCGATAAAATTGCGTGGGTAATTGCAAAATATTGCCTATTTTCTCTTTGACTTACTGGTACCTACTGGTAACAACAAATAGATAGTTTTATTTGTTTATTTGGAGTCATGTGGACTTGGCATCTTAAGTATTGACTAGTTTTGGAATGTGGCAAATAGTCGTGCCGTGCAGAGTACATCTAACACCTTAACTAAAGAAAGTGTGAGTAATGCCTTGACACATCTCCATATGCATTTTGACATTTCACACATTTCATCTAATTGTAAGATGCAATATTACTTTACGATCTTGTGCCGCTTTTTGACTGATCTAAAAAACTTTCGACGGAAGTATTTTGATCATTGCACAATGACTCTATCTGCATAATTTGAGTTTCAACAAATTCCTTATTTGTTTGTCTTGTCTCTGACAAACATCAAAAAATCCCCAATGTCAGCCGCATGACTTTTATTGCAATATTTCGGATACATGAGAGACGGCTGTCATGTCAACGAATTATCTTGTGTTTATGCTAAATATGCCAAAGATAAAATTAACTTTTTATACGGGACCTCGGCAAATTGTTGAATTTAATTAGAAATTGCAAGCGACAAGATGACCAACAAAGATAAATAATGAAGAGCAAAGCAATAAGTATTGCTCAACTGTTAAATACTGTGTAAACAGAAAAATGCTAAATTCAAGTGTAACAGATGTAAAGACAACAATAACATGGGTAAAGACAATAAAAGGCTAGCAACTGTTAAACTGTGTAAACTAAATAAATGTTAATGTAAATTTAAACATAACATAACAAAAAGGTGGAACATTAACAGTCGTGACGACTTTGTTTAATTTCAATTTATCACTGCGGACGGCAGTCCGCGCTAGTGACGAAAGCAGCACGAAGGGTGCGAAGGCGACTAGCATATATACACAGGAAGAATGGAAAATTTGCTATGACTGTCCG
>JBAMBK010000750.1:0-244299 GCA_037043435.1 Drosophila suboccidentalis | reverse complement strand
AAATCATAATCGATAAATAAGAAATGGCAGGAATTCTCTAAGCATTTTCTTGGCATAACGTTACAAATTTCGCAAAGGTCTTTAACTTTTGGTAACAGTATAATTTATCAGGGAAAATTAAAGTGTTTAAATTTGAGTTGAATGACCTAAATGGGTTTGAAGGTGTTTCTACAAAGTTGGCTTTAAATTTCTTTACGGAAATTGTTTACAGGCCCAGTTATATACATAAGTATTTTTCCTTTAGACCCCTTAAAGTGTCTGAAAGCTTATGAGTTAACATAACCACAGAAAGTAAGACCTACTCTCATTCATGCATATTAGCAGATCCTATTGCGTATTAACAACCTAAATTGTATCTGCATAATAGAAAAATGATATTGTTCAATGTCAAATTTAAATGCACTTAATGGGCTCTTGAAAATAATGCAACAATAAAACAAACACTAATTGACATTTTAATGGCTGTTTATTTATGTAATTTTAATTTCAGAAATGCCACGACGTTCCATTAAAATAATTTATATTGACATACCAAAAAAACGTTAATATTTATAGAGCATTTATTGATTGAAAGTACTGGAAAATAATTATACATATATTTTTTGTTTTAGCGACAAATGAAAGATAGATTTATTATTAATTTGTAATCAATGATATTATTTGATCAAATGCTTTTTCAATTAAAAGCATTGTTTTACATAAGAAATAAATAATCATAGTTAATTTTAAATATTTTTTTTGGTCATAGTAGTTTAATTTCGAAATGCAAAATCTATAATTCACTATCTTCCCTTGTCCTTAATAGAACATACTTAAAGATGCTACAAGTATGGCTCTAGAACCTGACATATTCTTGCAAGCTCCTTTCTGTTAATCGACAAGGAAGTCAAACAAATTGTATAAATAATGCTCAGATAATTATTACCGCTGGACGAACAGACCATCCAACTAGTTTGCTATTCTCTGTTCCTGTCTGTGCATAATTCGTGTGTCAAACTTGGTCCTGCGAGTTGTTGCAGCTGGTCCTAAAAGGACCACGACAACCACCTGATAAATTTTCAAATTTGCATGCTAATGAATGGCGCAATTCCACAGAGTTGCCATAAACTTTTTAAATTATTCGGGTGTTAACCCTGTATGGTGTTCAGAGCCGTTTCAAAACCCAAGTAAAGTCCCTGCAACTGACAACTGACAATGTTAATGAATTTATTCAACGGATTCAGTATGAAAAACAACTCACATGTAAATAGTTTACTCTTCAAGACTTAATGTACGTGCAGAAGTATCTGTCTGCTTGTTTGTTTGCCTGAGTTGGAGACCTTAAATATGTCAGACTGGTATACGCTGCGTATGAGCTATTTATTGTTTATTTAACTTTCCACATTTTTGTTTAAGGACATCAACAACAACGAGCTCTTATTATGATATTTAGCTCATATTTTACTTGGATTAAATTCAAATAAAATGACTGTATGGTCAGTGTACTTTTATTTCGTACTGTAACACTACATAGGCCAAGGATATTTTTGTTTGCCATTGAGTTCTTTATGCATGTGTTTACGCAGTCAACTGTGCAAACATTCACATTCACATTCCCATTCACATTTGACCCCATTGCTCCAGTTCTCTCTACACGTTGTATTTGAATTACACTCACTGTGCATTCATGCATTCATCCGTTTTATGACTCACTGCCGGGCAACTTTTAACTATTAACAACAAGCCTGGCAAGCCTTTTGGCCCTCAGCTGACCAAATGGCCTTTACCACTGGTTAACCTTGCCTGTACGAGTATTTGGCAATGCAAGGCATAAATAATTGTTTGTGGCAACCGCAGTTGGCAGAAAAGCTGCTGTTGCATCATGGCTCCGAGTCAGTAAGAGTTCCATAACTTTCGCCACATCTCTTGTAATGCCAACAACATTCAGCTATGAGCTTTATTTAAATATGATGCCATTACTTATTTAATGTCAACTTAAATTACATTATAGTTTCATAGTATCAAAAAGGGCTGTCATTGATAATTTATATTAATTTTCTCTCTGAGCCAAAATGGAAAGTGACCTTCTCTTTCTCAATGCATAAAAATAGCTGCACCTGATTAGAGAGATACTTAATTTGATCCTTTGTGAATTACGCTCACCAAAAGCAAAATCATAAAACTAGAGCAAAATAATCAGCACCAAAGGACGAGTTTAATTTCTTAATAATTGCAAAACAGTCGCTGCTAAATGCATTATTCGATTAATCATTGTTCACTCAAATTTGATTGAAACCAATTTAAGCAGATTAAATTGAAAAAAAAGACTTTCAATAATTATGTATACTAAATATTAATAATTTACTGATGCAATCACGGAATCACTTTATTCTCATAAGTTACAGCTTATTATTTATCTAAGTATAAAACCTTATATTAGATGCTTTTATCGCAGGACACTGATATCAATCAAAGGACCCATTCAACTCTATCAAATGCCTCCACGGGCAGCGAATGACGTCGATTCTTCCCAATTGCCTTCAATGGAACTTAGAGTTAGTTGAATTTACATTAGTTTAAGTCATACATCAGCTTTTCAGCATTATTGGGTTCTTCGCAATCAAAAGAAGCCATCATTAAATCTGCAAATAAAAAAGCAAATATATGATTTAGATAATGATTCACGGAATAACATGTTAAAAATATTTATACTTTTAAAATTAATTAAATTCGAATCAAATAGGGAATAGGTTTGTTAAATATGTATGCTAGTTACTTATTTTTTATATTTTTGAAATATATCGTATATATAGCTTAAAAGTTTGAATGAGGACTTGTTCCCGATCAAAAATTTAGACACGTTTGTTCTACGACTTTTTCGAAAAAAAAACGCTAGTTTAGCGGGAAATTGCTAAAAACTACTAAATTGAAACCTCCACAGCAGAAACCAGGTGCCGGTGCCAACATTTTTTTTTAAAGTTATTTATATGTAAAACTTAATATTATTCGTCACAAAATTGGATATCAAAATTTTTTGGGGCATGAAAATGTTTTCGTCCCTAGACTTTTACCTCGTAAAGAGGTTTTTTATAATAAGAAGTTTCCGAAATTTGTGAAAAGGCCGATTCCTTCGATGTATAACATTTTGTAATTTTATTTATATATTTCTAAAGATATGTACTTGTGATTATAAATATTCAAAATGAGTATAATATGTTTAGTTTCATTTTGTTCGCTTCGATTACTAAAGTATTTTTATTATGCATTAAAAATTAAATAGCCCACACCAACACAAATTGCAACTTTTTTAAAATGGCTGCAGTTGGTCGCGGTCCACTTAAAGTTTTCATTGAACAAACAAAAACGGAAAAGTCGCCAAGTGACAGGGAAAAATGTGAAAATGCGTGGCAAAAAAGTTTGCAAAAAGTAGAAAAACAAAAGTGTAGAACTCTTATGACGCTGTGTAAAGTTTGACATAGTACGAGTATAATACATATACATATACATATATATAACTTACCCGCTTCGCCAAGTTTTGTAGTTTGCTGCATATGGGAACAGAAATGCGCATACTCGTCGCCAGATGGCGCCTGTGTCGATTTCATTGCCTGCATGTGCTTGGTGAAGGCACCAACTATGGCTGCCATCCGATCGAAGGCATTTATATCGATGTGGCCATTTGGTAAACTGCAATCGAAGACAGGAACAAGTGTCACAAAAGGAAGAGAAAAAGCAAAGCATTTGAGAACTTTCTGTTTTATATTTCATTTTAAATTTAAGGCAAAGTTCGATTTAAATAAGTGCAATTAAAATTCGCGGCTTATAATTGTGCTTCTTATTTAATATATTTAATGAGCACTTAAATATACTTTTTCTATAGCTTTTCTCAAAAAGAGTTTAATTCGAGATAATTTGAGAGTTTTTTATAAATGTAAAACTGTAATTGTATATTTTAAAATAACAACATTTCCCACATCAATTTAAATTCTATTATTGACGCTTCTTTGACTTTTTGTTAATTTTATCATTTTTCATATTGGGTCTTAAAAACTATTTATTTCACATATAATTAACACTTGTTATTGTAATCCATAAACATGGTCGAATAAAAAAAACCCTCAGTTTTAATGCATCAATTTGCAACATAAAATATTTATTTATGATCCCATAAATTAAAAAAAAAACAAATTATTGGCATTCGCATACATATTAAATTGTTTGGCACGTAATATTTTTTCAATGGGCAATTAAATTAATGTAAGACCAAATGGAAATCCACTCTAATGGGATTAAATAGTTAATAATAACTTACGTATGAGTAATGTTTTTAAGGAATTCAGAGCGAAGGAAAAACAAACTCACCGCTTCAAGCAGTTTTCGCGTTCGCCGAGCGCCAATTTAACAATATCCGCAAACACCGGAATAACAACCCAATCATTCGGTTTGGCAGAAGTTGTTGTTGTTGCTGTTGTTGTTGTTGCTGTTGGTGTTGGTGCTCCCACATTGCTGATGTCGGCCACAGTCATGATTTGAGTTGAGTCCTTTACTGATGTTGCAATTGTATTCATAACGGAAGTGCCTTTTATGCCAATTGGATGCCCGCTGGCAATGGTCGAATTTCCTTCATCCAACTTGTCTTGGCCACTGAATGATGAGGATGTTGCCACTGACGTTGTTGTTGTTGTTGGTGCTGTTGTTGGTGCTGTTGAAGACTCCTTGGTGCCCGATAATGATGCCTGCTTATCAGTCTTTAGACATTGCTGCTGCTCATTTAAGACGATGGCCTGCTTCTGCCATAAATGTCCATGTCCCTCGGCATGTCGTTGCATGCAATCCAATTGTTGACATGTCACTTGCAATTTGCTCCACTGTAATCACATAAATATAGAAATATGTCGATGATTATTCTGTTTATGTCAGTCTCTGTGTGTGTGTTTATGTGCTAAGTGCAGTCTCAATAAATACGGTTTATATGCATTACATTTTCTTTTGAATTTCTTTGAGTCTGATTTAAATTTAAGCTCAAATACAACAAATTAAGTAGGAAAACTTACCGTCACTTTGAGCCTGGCTATGGCAGGTGACTCTAGTGATTCCAAAATTGCTGTGGCGCTATTGTAGTTGCCCACGAGCAGACAATACTGAGCCACTCCGCTCCACAACTCCACGGTTCTACTTCTCTCTTCAATTCCGCTGCACTAAATATATAAAAAAAAAAAAAACAATTAAATAATGTTTAATTTCAACTGCAAAACTTAGATAAGGGATCGTTGTACTTAAAATAAAAAATAAGATTTAGCAATTATATTTTGATTTGTTTTATATTTCCTCAATAATGAAAAATATTATTCAAATTACGTCAAACATTTCAAAGTAACATAACTATATTGTAGTTATTTTTGAGAAGGTATTTAGCTCACCTGCAGTATCTCATTGCAGACGAACAGACGCAGCCGCGACGACCAGTCCAGATACGTTTCCAGGTTGCAAGTCTTTTTGGGATCCTGGGCTCCGTGCAATCCAGTTCCTGTGAATGGTTGGTCCAGTTTCTTCTGTAAGTCCAAGCAGAAGATCGATTATTTGTGCTGCTGTTCGTATATTCGGTAATGAACTTACCTGCTTATCTAATAGCACCACATTGCTGCACTGCAGAAACTCCTCTGGTCCAATGTGCTTGGCCAATTTCTTTTCCAGCCGGCATAAGATTTGTGCGTATTGTGTAGCTGTCAGACAGGTGAGGGGTGCAGCCAGCTGATGGGAGAGGAGAAATGAAATTATATTGATTTTATAGTAATTATTTTATAGCTCACCTTTTCACTGTTGGTCTGACAGGCACGTAAGTCGCCCTCATGTCTCTCTAAATCAGTCAAACGGTTAAGTAAGGCACTTAGTACTTGGGAGACTACGGCTTCTAAATGAGAATTGGAGCATCTACATATGATTTTGTTTAGTTGTGATTTTATCAGAAATTCAGTTGAGAAATTATTCACCTGACAACGATATGTTTAACATGATTCATCATGCGCTCATCACGATAATCATACGGAAATTTCTGCGTCCATTCGGCCAGGAGGGCAACTAATGCTTCTAGACATTCACTTTCAGGTACCGAGTCCAACAGTTTGCCAAGCAGCTCATGGGGTCGCAGAAATAAACGTGATGACAATAAGAATGAGAACAGAAATTCCTGCAAGAGAGAGACACAAATGGGAGATTATACAAGATAATATCAGTTACTTAGAATCGATGAGTGATTAGCGCTACTTATTCTGATTTGGTCTTTATGGTTTTTATGCTCACGAAAAGCTTAAATTAATCTGGATTTTGGTGTAGGCGGCTTTTAGCCTTGGCATGTGCCAAGAAAATTTGAATTTTGTACGTTTGGCAATAGTCCAAGAAAAGTAAATATCGATTTAAGTAGAAGTTTGTTATAGTTGCATGAATTTAATACAGTGCAGTCGGTTGTGAGAATGAGGTCAAAAACACAAATGTGCACACTTTAGAATATTTTAAAAATTTATAGAGTAAAAATCTCTTTTTATTTCGATACTCATTATTATTTACCTTATCTAAATCGATGACATGCTTGGGTATGAGCACCTCAGTGAAGGATTCCAGCGGGCCAGAAACTATTCTACCATTTATATACATAATGCCGCCGGAGCCTAAAACAGAGCTCTGAAATAAAGAAAGTTTAAAAATAAATAAAAATTCAAAGAGACCTAAAGAAACTAAGGAATTTAATAATAAAATTTAAAAAAAATTAAAAAAATCGTTGATAGGAATAAATTTAATTTAGGTAAATTGCCTCAAAATTGATATCACATTGGCTGCGCTTGTGCGGATTCTTGGGCACATCGTATTGTATAGGATCATCCCCGCCGCCGGTTGCTTTCGAAATTGTGTTGGCTAGCTGCAAATCAATTAATAATATATAATCAGGAATTTAATTAAGCAGTATGACTGGAATAAAACACACCTGAAGCTGCTGAAACCTCAGCTCCAAATCTTGGGCACTCAGTTGTTCCGCGCTGTGTCGACGTCGAAGTCGAAGTCGAAGTCCCTCGTTGCCCTGACCAAGGACAAGGCTGGAGTTCAATGCCGTATCAGCAATTGGATTGCTGACATCAATCGATATGACACTCAAGTCGGGCTGAGCGGCTATTTCAGTGTCGAGGCCACAGCAGTTATCGTCGGCACTGGTCTCGCTCTCAGAGCTACTTTGATGGTATCTGCCCCGATGCTGGTATTTATTTTTATCACGATCGCGCTGACCGCGAGACTTTTGCAGCACGGTCTGCTTGCAACGGGAACCGCAGGCGATAGCTGATATCTTGCTGGCATAGAAGTACATCGCCATGTGTCACGTTCTGGTTGCCGCTCGTGACGCGGTCATGTGCTCGCTGCTCGACCGGAACTTGGTGCGAATGGGAATGGGAACGGGTTTCTATCTGAATTGCTTAATGCTTGGTTACGCCTTGAACAGGTGCCAAGCCATTGGGACCAGTGTCCTGGATTTAGCCTCGTTATGTCATCATTGCGTTCACAAAATATGTGTACGTGTGCTGAAAGCAACGAAAAATCCAAGCCATGAATAATTGCACCATTTTATGATTCACAGACGCGCCATAAAGCTAACGTTGCGGACAATCGTACCACATTACTCATACGCCACGTATACTTTTACACAAAATCACATTCACATTCACACACTCAGACGCGTAAATTACACTCATTAGGCTGGAGAAATTCGCCCTTTGAGAATACTGAATGAATTCATCAATAAAGGCACAACGAAACTGAAATCATTTAATATAAATCAAGGAGTATAGAACAGTGAACATCTGCTAAGAACTATCTCAAATCTAAGCAATGAAATAAAAATATGAGTAACAACTAAGTTTATTTAAAGCAAATTTATCGATATTTTCAGTCGAAGAGCCAGAAGATATGTAATGATGCAAGAGAAGTAAAAATTCATCTCACATCGGTTTCGTGACTGCGAATTCCCAAAAATGTTACTTCAAATTACATATAACTTCAGTTCCATTCCAACTTTCGATAATTCGAATATGTTGAAAAACAAATAATTTGGAATGTTATTTCTTTTTTTGCTTAGGTTCTTCACTGATTTCCTCAGACCCCAAACTAAAACTTGATTTAACGCTCTTGCTTTCGGACAAGTCGCTGTTTGAGTCCACAGAATGAATTTCCTCCACTTCATCTACATTTGGGGCACTTTTCTTTCCAATCATGGACTCGCAACTAGAAAAGGAGATCGTACTAAGATCAGAGGGCAAGTCCATCTCGGAATTTAAGTCGACAAAATCCTGCAGATCATCCGATAGCGATGAGCAATAAAAATGGTTACGATAATGCATCAATGAGCCAGACTTCACGTTCGAAACCAGAATGTCCTGTAGCTGAGCTTTTACCGCATTGCGGGTCTCTTTGTCCGCTTTAGAACTACAAAATTTTGAGATGAGGACTTCATAGGAAACTGGCTCCAAAGTATTTCGTATGTATTCAATAACTTTTTCTCCAGGAATTTTATTAGACATCTTGGTAAAGTAAAAAAAAAAACGTAAAAATAAAGACGACTTGCTAACTACGAATGTAAAATGATACTAAAAATTATTTGAGAAATTCGAATACAGAACAAGTTTTAACTGATTGCTTTAGCATGGGTTTCTTAAATTTAAATTTTATTATTCATTTTGCTTCTCGAAATGAAAACAACTGTAGAAGGCACAGATTTAACGTAAATGCTAACTTGACAAAATTATTTCGCTTTGATAAAGTGATTTTTTTATTTGAAATATGTAAATAAAAAAAGCTATCTTCTTTTATATTTTTCCATGACATTTTTCTGTATTTAAAAAAAAATGCTTTAAGCAGAGCTCGCTATAAAACCGAAATCAGTTGAATTGACATTTATTCAGAAAAAATTAAATTAAACAGATAACTCCACAGTCTCATTTCTGCAACGGAACTCCCGAAAACGGAACGCGCACTCGTACACAAATAATCACATATACATTAACAAACAAACACTGAACGTACACAGTTAATTTTGTTCTGGCCATTCTGAAACCAGACATAATTATGGATATCAGTAGCCAGGCACGGATTCATTGAATTTATGCTTTATTTCCCATCGGGTCTTTCACATGACACTTTTGCGTTCAATTATCCTTTTTATCAAGTTTGCGGAAAGTGTCACACGAGGCGTATACGTATTAAAAGCTGGAAATACACGTTAAACGTCGGTTGGCGACATACTTATGTAATTTATGAACACATTCACTTAAATGGAATTTCAATTGCAATTGACAGCTATGTTTGTAATTAATACCTTATTAATGCAATTCCCACTTGCTTAGAGTGACTTATGAGTTTTGCACTTTGTGTTTTTTTTTATCATATTTATTATTTACTTTGCATTTGACTGATACGCACATTCACATCTTTCAAATTTCTAATTTCTTGTTTTATTTAAAATTTTCACAAATTTGTTTTTACGTATTGCGAATTATTTTCTTAAAAACGGTTTTCTAAAGAGCAGCACGGCTTTAATAATCTTTAGTATATTTTTCGTCCGCTGAATGAACCGTACACGTCAAATACCCGCTGTGAACTAAACTCTTAACATGAGTTTCAACTGTTTATCTTAGTAGAATATTTGGTGTTGGCCTAACAGAGCAGCAACATTTTTAATATATTGGGATATTTTTAACAGTCGAAGGCTCAAACGTGTCGCTTGCAACATGTTGCAGATCAAACGCGAGCATCAACTGGAAGAATATCTTATTATATTTGGTTTTCGGGATAACATAAATTGTGGGGAATATTAGACACAGGCGTTGTTTCAATTACCCAGTTGGCCTTTATGCATGCCAAGTACCGAGTACGAAGCTGTTGTGGACATGTGAGCATGTCTAATGATTCCCCATTGCATTGGTGTCTGGGGTCTCTGGGGTTTCGACGAGGCCAATACGAGTATCTTTGATTACACAGTGCCGGTTCCCAAAGTGCTTTGGCATTGTTTTTGTTTGTGAAAAATTGCCAATTATTCGGGTGAAATATTTTGCGGCTGCCGGTTGAGGCTTGTTTGGTTTGTAAATCTAAATTTAAGTGCCGAGAATATCAGCGCCATAAAAAAGTTCACACAACAAATTAGCGAAATCAATTTGAAAATTTTGCTGAGTGTGCTAGCTTTGGCTTTGGGTCAACAATTTTTAACACGCACATAACTCATGCACCCATTGGGCCAACATTTTCTGAGGTCATTGCGGCATTTTCTGGGCAAAACTTCGGCTAGGCAAAAAGCCAAACTTTCAAGTGGGCAGTCCGAATTTCCTACTTATGTCGAATTAAGATTGGACAAACACAAATTTAATTCATTTTTGAAATGTGTAGGGCTATTTTGTGCTTTAGTTGGCTGCATTTAAAATAATAAGATGCAACAATTAATTGTGTTATCTACTGCTTTCAGAGAATATAAAATATAGAGCAATTCAACATGTTTGTTTTAAGACCGAAGTATTTGGTTTAAATTCTGAAGGATATTTTTACACAATTTCATTTATTCCCATCGTAGTTAAACGCTTCTGCACTTAATGATGTCTCTAACTTCTCTCACTCTCTGTCTATCTTTCTCTCTCGTTTCCTCTGCTTTTCTCTTTGTCTCTCAAATATTCAGACTGCAATTTAATTTTAATGTATTTTTAATTTTCATGTAAGTATGTGGAAATGGCAAATTAAAATGCCAACAAATTTCATTTATGACAGTTTTTTTTTGACAATTTATTCTACAAACTTTTACGTTATTACATATTGGGTTGAAATACTACGAGAAGTGTGTTCACATACTGTTTTCACAATTTATGTGGTCTTCTTTCAGCAATTGTGTTCGCTTATTATATTTTCCATTTTTTGGTCTTCCGCTCACATTTAGCAGCACTCGGTTATTAAAACCAAACTCATTTAGGGCACCTGTATGCCAACGATTTTCACTTTCCTGCCACATTGCAACTAAATTATAGAGTTCTGCCAGAGTAAACTGAGTATTTAATTGTTATAAAATTTGCCATACAATGATGGCAAAACGTTGGTTTAGTACTGGCTAACGGGTTGGTACTGAATATGCAATTTTCATTTTCGTTTAATGGGTTAATGTGATTCATTCTTGTTTTCATTTACATATTAATCCGATTTGCGATCAATTATGGCGATAAAAGAGTTATATGATAGATTTTATTTTGTCATTTGAATTTTTAGCAGCTCTTGCTGTCAATAAGTTGTAATTAAGTGATAGAAAAAATTATTAAAAACATGGTGAAAGAAAGTCTTTAAATTTCTGCGTGCACTTTAATATAAGCCAAATGCAACTCACGAGCTGTTTTCCGCCAATTTCTTTCTCTCTCTCTCTCTCTCTCTCTCTTTCTAGTTCGCTTCTATTTTCCTCGAAATTCTCGACAAAAATTGAAGAGCAAGTTAATGTCAAGCATTTCACTCAAACATATTCGCTGCCTTCCGCCTCTCAGCAATTGTACTTTGTAGTTGTACTTTGAATGTTGTCATTGGTTTAACAAGCTTTTCAGCTACATTATACTTAGTTATGCATGTATGTGTGTATGTGCCTGCATATGTATGTTCTCACTGCACTGAAGTGTGAAATGGAAAATGAGTTCGCACTTTAGATTTAAATCAGTAAACACTGCGGTGGACACGAAAGAGACGGAAAATAAGACTGACTTGGCGAAGGAAAACTGGATTACTGCTTATCACATTATCCTTATTAATTCACAAGAAGAGGTGTTGACAAAAATTGTATTTACAGGTGTTAAGTTGAAACTTTAAACAGAATTAAGTATGCTCAATTATTTATTACTTATTAATAAAATAATGCAATTTTATGATCGCGAAAAAACCTTACTGAATTAATTATAATTATTTATTTAATGCTTTATGATTAATTGTAGTCATAAAAACTCTCACTTTATTTATTAGTGGCACAGAAAATTCCGCCGATTGTATGTCTAATTTGAAGAAATTGCTCTTAATCAACTCTTTATTTAATCAAGCTCTAATGGAGAACAGTCAAATTTGGAGATGGTGTCTAACCTGTCAATGAAATTAGCTTGATATTTAAGTAGAATTCTATGAGTGTCAAGACATTTGACATACAATCTTTGACGGCTTACATAAGCGATGGGCGAGCTAATGTCGTGTTAATTATAAGCAGCTTAATTAAGCAATTAATATGTATGTGTTACTGAAAGAAGCTATTTTAAATTCAATGAACCTTTATCAATCAACTGATTGCTTCTGGGATCAGCTTATAAGCTTCAGTTGAAAGTTGATTAATATAGACACAGAGAAATCTGTAGAGACTTTAATATAGAATTAAACGAAGCGATTAAATGAGCAGTTTCAGAAGTGTTGGCAATTAAACGTTGATTTTTATCAGTGCCAATTAAAGGAAATGGAAAAACTTTTCAACTCTAATTAAAATCATATTAAAGGAGGCGATGCCAAATACACGTAATTCGTTTCTAGGCTTTTCGTTTCAATTTTGCTTGAATGGTCAACAGTTTCTTATTCCTTTTTTTTGCTGCACACTGAAATAATACAATTGATTGGTGTTTTAGTCCAGCTTCTTTATTTGTTTACTCCACGCACAAGAAAATTGGCTTTAAGGGGGTCAGCTAGAGGCAAGTGGGAAACGTGCCACATTTTCATTCAATAATGTTATTAGCCACAGCAATTTCAGTTAGCCTTTGTGTTACGGCCTTTTTGTGCAATTGCGAGAGTGTTTGCGTTTGTGTTGGCCATTCACAAAGCATTTTCACTCGGCCTTTCAGCTGTTCATTTTCGTTGATTTCATTGTGATGAATTCTGTAAGCTTTGGGCTCAGCCAAGACCAAGATTAATATTATTTACTCAGCTGTAAGAAAGACTTGGTCATCATTTCGTAATGGCTTTTCAAACAGACCGCTTATGAGAGGGCTATAAAACCAAATTTGATGATGCGTTGATTACTTTGTAGGTCCTTAATAACTGATAACCATCGCAGAGACTTGGATTCTTAAGATTTACATAAATTTTGCTAAAATGAAAATCTATTAGAAAATTCAATCAAAAACAGTAATCAAATAAACTTTATCCATAATTGAATGAAAGTTTCCTTACTATGTCAGCAGTTTTTTGGGAACCTCAATATCACTTTACATTTAATAACTCAGCTGCCAACGTGCTGATGACTTTGGAAGCAACCTTCATAAAGTATTCGAATGAAAACTTTGCCATTGCATTAGAAAAGTGCTCAAAGGAAAACTGTAATTTTCCGCCAAATTTTGCTCGAAACAAGTTTGCAACAAACAAGTAATAAAAAAATTTGTCAAAGTCCTACAGACGTATTAATTCTTTAGTCAATATGATATATTTATGTATAAAAATATATGTTTCTAAGTCTAAATGATATTCATGACATTCTCCGCTAAGAATTTAGTTCAAATGATATTAGATATAGAGAGAAAATTTACGTTTTTCAAACAAATAAAGCTTCCTTGAACATTAAGGCTCACCGCGTATTGTTGTCCCATTTTAATTAAAATCATGTCAATTTATTGTTTCGACGTGAAAATTCCGCTTCAGTGAAACCCTTGTTACGTTATTTACTTAACACAAATGGATAGAACTCCATGTAGTAATGAACTGAATCTGTTAACATGCTAAATAATTGTTGGCCTTAGATTGTGGTTTCGATTCGATGCGGTTTCAATTACACACACTAATTGAAACATACATTTTACATTAATTACAACTTGCTTTAAGATTGGAGTCAGAATTTATATAATGTTGAATACACTTCGAAATAATAAGTATGCATAAAATTGCCCAAAGACACATTTTCATCTAAAGTTTGCAATTAGTCAGAAAATAAACAGCGACTAAATTATTTTATCTGCAGTTTTGGAAGACTTAAAGACCTTAACAAAAATTCAAAAGATTTTTTATTGTCTTTCATTTTCTTTGGAGAGTTTTACACATGTTTTTGTTCATTTTGATTCACATTGTTTTTCGGTTTCGGCTTTGCCATTGTTGACTTTTGCACATTGTTTGCCATTTTGTGTCCAAAACAAAGGCTCTCTTAATTAAATTAAAGTAGACTGCTTCGAGCTATAATATGTAATAGGAAAATAATATTTAGCGGACTTAAGTATGGGCAGAAAGTACGAATTTTATGATTCAAAAATACACAAAAAATTTACAGCTCGATTTAGATCCTCCAAATCTTAACCGACTTTATTGCGGTTGGTTCGATCAAACATTTTATTCATTTGAAAACTTTTATTTTATTCCAACACTGTCAATTTTTTCCATTTGACATTTTTTCAAAAATATCCAACTCCCATAACTTTATCAAAATTCAACCAATTTCCTCCAATTTGATTCTGAATTTTTTATATTTTTAACAGTGTTGTACTGTGCCCCCATATGCTGAATTTAGGCCAGACGGTTTGTCATATGTATGCTGCCTCATTCGTCATCAACTTTGTCTTTTTAGTTGCCCAAGCCTTGACAATTTTATGGGCAGCTAAAGGCTTAAACCGCGTGAGATTACATTGGAATTCCGCGTAGCTTAAAAGCTCAAACATGAACCTATTGCATTGAGTTTGAGTTTAATTCTCCTTTATGACAGCTTTGGGTGTAACAACTCTCATTTATTATGCTGATTGAGTTGACACTCTCTGCTGCTTTACCTGAAACTGTAAATATTGAACTAACATTAATTTATGACAGATTGTTCAAAGTACACCATTTTGGAAATACCAAATTATTTATAGAAAAATAAGATATAGCTTTTGGATTAAGTCAATCGAACTCATTAAAATGCATTCATGCTGCAATAATTCAGCATGATTCCAACTTGCCCCAAGTTAAGCATCAACAAACACAAATATGCACAACATGATAACCAAATCATCCTCAGCATTTCCACATCACTGAAATTCGCTTGAGTAAATATTTTGGATCAATCTGAAGCACAACTGGCAGCTCGCAACTGGCATGCAGCTTTTCGTCAAAAAATATGCTTGAGTTCTGCTTTGCATTCTGCCTGTATGCATATGTATTCGTATTTGTTAACTTCCGTTTCCGCATAGTGCATGTCTTTTCTTGTATGCAGCAAGTGGCATTTGTATGCGGCATCTACTCATACCCACACTTCCATGGATTACTCGTATCTGACAGGCAGTTAAAGTTGCATTGTTTTCCGTCAAATAAGAAATCAGTTGTGTACTTGCAATTCATACATCAAACAAGGATCTTTGGTTCATTCAATTTCCGGTGTATGTAAGGCACATAAGAGAAGATTTTAATTTCAAAAATTGAAATGAATACATAGTAATTAGTATAGTATATGATATGGTGCTCTTGTTTGAATATATTGAATTTATATTTAACTCATTTTTGTGATAATCAAATTATATTTATCTATACTATTATACTGTTACATTGCCAATTTTAAATTTCATTTTCATTTATTTATTCAACCCACGATGCACAGTATTATTACTTATCATTGTATTTTTCAGCTTTGTTGTCACCAGAACGTGATGTCAACTCTTATGCGATTCGTTTTGTATTATTGGATTATGGATTAAAACATTTTCAGTTTACAAGGCTTATTGGTTATGCTTTTTTGATATTGATACAATCAATATGTGATACACAATCTCTTGATATGTTGTCAGTATGCCTGTTGTATAATTTAAATACTTCATAAAATATTTTACAGAGGTTTCATAACACCCATCCGTCAGCTGATTTGTATAGGATTAAAATTTATTTGCAGTTCGTTTTTATTGCAATCATGGAAATAGAGAATTGGCTAAAATTTAAATTGAATATTGCAAGTTAAATGAATTAGAAAATAATTGAAATTAAAAACTCTACTACAATTTATAGAACACTGAATTACAATCAACTCTATCAATATTTCTTTAATATTTATTTAGATAACATTGATTGCGGTTTATTATTTAAACAGAGAAATTTTATTGGGCAATTAATATTGAATATTTATATTTATTTTGCTGTCGAAAATATTTATAATTCCGCTATGTTTAATGGCATAAAAGAATTTTAATTAACACTGAATAGCTTAGTTATTGACAATATGTTTAACATAATCAATAAAAATAAAAGCTACAAAATATTTACTTAGTAGCAGGTGCACAATTTACAACAATTATTAAAGTAATTGCATTAAAAATTCAAAGCAAAACAAAAATATGGCTGATGTAATCAAAATACATTAAGCGCCATTAAATGGCATTTTGTTAACTTTATTGCATTATGATGTGGGTCCATTATATCCATAAAATATGACACTTTCAAGTTGGGGCATTTGGCAATTTTACTACTCCATCCTTTAACATTAAGTTACGCTTTCAATTCATCTAAGAAAATGTCCAGAATGAAACTAAGCTGTAAGTAACTTTGGGATCTTTATTTTCATAAAGTAAACTCTATCGTTGAGAATCATTATTATTGAACTGGATTGTATTTGTCATATGCGTCCTTATTTATAAAATCCATTTCAATGTAATGTAGTCAAATTTCACACTACAGTAGCTGTAAAACATCAAATGGTTAATCAAGATTGTGCTTCGAAAGTGGGAGTATTGAAATATATTCGAAACACAAGTAGGCTCAGTAACACACAACTGAATGACTGAAATGAAACACATAGGACTGATTTCAGCATTCCTTTCCATATACTCGCCTCGAGCACAACCAGAAATAAAAATTGTTAACTTAAAATAACCAAACAAAATTTCAACTTTTTATTATTAAAACAGGTTATGGGCCCAGGTCTAACGCTGGTCTAATTTTTGTTGAAATTTTAAAAATTTTGGATTTATTTTATTTAATTTTTGTTTTCGCTTGGTGAATTTACAACATGGAGGACAACAATACAAGAATCGAAAAGCTAGTGGATGCTGAACAGTTTCCTGCTTGGAAGTTCAAGATGGAGCTGATATTAGATTCAATGGATGTTCTGGAGGTTGTAAAAGGCTCAATGATATTGCCCGCAAATACAGAAGCCAATGAGAGTGTAAGAAAGGAATGGATCAAAGCCGATAAGAAAGCCAAGAAGGTTATTGGCACATCGGTAGGTGATGAGCATCTTAAGCATTTTCAGACAACGATGTCGGCTATGGAAATGTGGATGAAACTTGAAAATGTGTTTGGACAGAAAAGTGAGGTTATGAAATTGGTTGGTCTTTTACCAGAAGTTTTTCTCGTCTAAAAAAGAGTTGTCAGAGAATATGTCGACGTACATTGCTCGCGTAGAAGAAATGGTGCACAAGCTCGGGAGTTTTGGTGAAGAACTGCCAAAAGAGCTAATTATATTCAAGGTAATAAGTGGATTACCGGAGGAATATATAGGATTTGGAAGTGCTTGGGATTCTACGAATAAAGCTGAGCGGACAATGGATAATCTAAGAGCACGACTTGTGATTGAGGAAGACAGGCTCATCGCAAGAAATGAGGAGACAGCTGAAGCGCTGGTTGCAAAACAGCAAGCTGGAAGGTACTCTAAAGGTGTTAAATGGGATAAGTCAAAAGCCAACGTGCAAAATTCGTCAAAAGGAACAAAAGGAAATGGAAATTTCAAGTGTTTTGGATGTCACAAGGCTGGACATTATAAGCGTGATTGTCCAGAAATAAATAAATTGAACTCGCGTAAAGGCTCAGGTAATGAAGCTTTTGTTTGCACACAAAACGAAAAAGGTAATCTAAATGATTGGCTATTGGATGGACACTGGTGCAACAGATCACATGAGCGGGCGTATTGAGTTATTTAAGGACTTTAAGTGTTTTGATCCAAGGAAGGATATCAAGGTAGCAAATGGTGGGATAATAAAAGCGCTTGGATGCGGAGTAATTGACATCATGTGTTACAATGGTAAGGATTGGATAAAACGGGAGCTTTTGAATGTGCTTTATGTACCTGGTATTCAATGTAACTTATTTTCGGGAACAAGAGTAATGGATAAAGGGTTTAGTCTTACATCGGATAGAAAAGGATGTAAATTTACAAATGAAAAAGGAACTGCAGCAATTGGAGTTCGCGAAGGAAATCTTTTTAAGATGAAATTCAAAGCTATTGTCTCGAAAGGAAGCAGTGCGAATTTAGCACTCGAGAGTAAGAAGACACTGAAGGATTGGCACGGGCGTTTTGGACATCAAGATTTAACCCATGTACGTAAAATGTTAAAAGCGAATGAAGTTTCATTTATTGATGAGCAGTTCAATTGTGAAGCATGTTTGTTGGGAAAGCAAATGCGAAAATCTTTCTTTCAAGTCAAGCGAAGAAAGAGCAAACATGAGCGGGGAGATAATTCATGCTGATCTTTGTGGACCAATGCAAGTTACATCATTTGGAGGTGCTCGGTATATGTTTTTGTTAAAGGATGACTATTCACGTTATCGCATTGTATACATGCTAAAGGAAAAGTCGGAGGTTGCTAAGAAGTTGTCAGTGTTCATTAAAGCAACCGAAAAGGTCTTGGGGCATCAGCTAAAAATCTTTAGAACCGATAATGGAACAGAATTTGTCAACAAGCATGTGAAGTCGATACTGGAAGCAGCTGGAATAAGACATCAAAGGACAGTACCTTACACGCCGGAACAAAATGGTGCAGCTGAACGGGAAAATAGGACTGTAATTGAGGCAGCAAGAACAATGATTCATGCGAAGAAGATGGATCTTAAATTTTGGGGAGAGGCTGTAAATACAGCCGTTTACATTCTTAATCGGACAGGCCGTAGTAGTGTTAAGAATAAAACGCCTTATGAAGTGTGGCATGGTAAATTACCCAAAGTGGGACACTTGCGGCGGACTTTTGGAGAAGAAGCATACGTTCATATTCCAAAACAGAAACGACAGAAGTTGGATGCTAAAAGTACAAAGTGTATTTTGGTTGGATATGATGAAAATGTGAAAGGATATCGATTATGGAATCCTATTACAAGAAGAGTAGAATTGGCGTGTAGCGTGAGATTCTGTGAATTAAATCAGATTAATTTACAAGAAAAGGTTGGTAAAGAAATGGAATTTCGAAGTTTGAAACCAAATCAAGATGAGATCATAGAATCTGATCACGAGAATACACAATCTGATTTTTATTCATACTCGGAAGATGAGGAAGCAAAAGATTCAAAAGAGGATGATCGTTGGTGTTCAGTTAATAAGGAGAACATTATTGAAAAACGTACTCGTGGAAGTCGTGCAAATGCAAGATGTGAAAACAACGAGCAGTCAAATAATCAAGAATCGTCTGCCTTAATTGCTGGTGCACCTTATGTAGTAGAACCAAATAACTACATGGAAGCCATTAATTCTGTGGATTCAAAGCAGTGGGAGTTAGCGATGAAAAGGAGGAATATGACTCATTAATGCAACATGGAGTTTGGACACTTATAAGCTTAGATAAAGAAAAACAGCCTAAGCTTGTAGACAATAAATGGGTGTTCAAGATAAAGTACTCTCCGGATGGAAGTGTGGATCGATACAAGGCCAGACTGGTGGCGAGAGGATTTACACAAGAATATGGAATTGATTACCAAGAGACATTTAGTTCTGTAGTGAAATATACATCAATTCGTCTCATTCTTTCTATAGCAGCATCAGAAGAAATGCAGATGGTACAGTTTGACGTCAAGACAGCTTTTCTCTATGGCTTACTAGAAGAAGAAGTGTATATGAGTCAGCCAGTTGGATTTGATGATGGTACCGGAAGAATATGCAAACTAAACAAAAGTTTGTATGGGTTAAAGCAGGCTTCGCGATGTTGGAATCATGTATTCACAGATTTTATCAAGGAATTTGATTTCAAGGCAACAAAAGGAGACTCGTGCATTTTTGTTCGAGGAAATGACGGTTATAGGGTCATACTTGCAATCTATGTGGACGAATGGGCTATTGGTGGCAAGACGAAACCAAGACATTAAGCCTGTTATAGAACATTTAAAGAAAAGATTCGACATAAAAATCGTGAAGAGTAACACGTTTTTAGGAATGGAATTTGAAAGAACTAATACTGGAATAATTTTAACACAGCAAGTATACACAAGGAAATTATTGACGAGATTCAACATGATGGATTGTAAATATGTTTCAACGCCAATAGATGGAAACCAGATGGCTTCAATTTTTGGAGATTCGGCAGAAAATAAAGTTTTCCCTTATAGAGAAGCTGTTGGCAGTCTAATGTATCTGGCCATTGGAACTAGACCAGACATTAGATTTGCTGTGGGAATGTCTAGCAGATTCATTGAAAATCCTAAGGAAGTCCACATCAGTATTATAAAAAGGATTATGAGATATCTGCGAGGGACAATGGATTATGGAATTTTCTTTGAGAAGCAAGAAGGAAATACTTTAATTACATACAGTGATGCCGATTATGCTGGAGATTCAGTGACGCGAAAATCAACATCAGGGAATATATTTTTCTACAACGGTGGACCAATCAGCTGGTTTTCAGAGCGTCAACAATCTGTAGCGCTATCCACAACTGAGTCGGAGTATATTGCAGCAGCAAATGCTGTTAAAGAGCTCATTTGGCTCAAAAGGCTCATGGACGAATTAGCAGGACAAACCAAGGTGAAGCTTCTTATGGATAACCAAAGTGCTATTCGTTTGATAAAAAATCCAGAGTTCCACAAGAGAACTAAACATATCGACGTGAAGTATCATTTCATAAGAGAAAAATTTGAGGATAAGTTTTTTGAACTCGAATATGTAGCAACGGATGAGCAGTTAGCGGACATTCTTACAAAAGGGTTGTTACGGGAAAGTTTTGAAAAATTTAGAAGTCTCATTGGAGTGAAAAATAAAACATCAAATGGTTAATCAAGATTGTGCTTCGAAAGTGGGAGTATTGAAATATATTCGAAACACAAGTAGGCTCAGTAACACACAACTGAATGACTGAAACACATAGGACTGATTTCAGCATTCCTTTCCATATACTCGCCTCGAGCACAACCCAGAAATAAAAATTGTTAACTTAAAATAACCAAACAAAATTTCAACTTTTTATTATTAAAACAAGCTGCAGCTAAGCTAACCTACTATATGCTATAAGATTGCCCTGGCAATTGCAGGCCAAGGACATGCCAAGTGGCTGAGTGTGCACCGGAAGTGGCTGTCACGGAAGTGCCACAAAGAGCATCGACGAAGTTTGTCGCTGGCAATCTGTAAATATGAACTTTTCTGCTATATCTGGACTTGGAACGAGGGCGTTAAGCATTTAATGTAAATTGTTGGCAAATACTCGTATCACATAACAACAGCTGACATTGGTCTCGTTTCAGTTGGCTTTTGTCTTAACCATCAACGGAAGTCCTGTCGTGACTGCCATCTGTGCCATTAACAAGAAAAGGATATGCCCTTCCTTTTCTGCACACAAACAAACTAAATTTCCACCAGGGCAAACAAGCAAATTGTTTTTCCTAAGGAAGTCACGTAAAATGGCCGACTTTCATTGGCCTCCTGATGTTGGCTAAAATTCAGATTCTGCCTCATCCGTTAGCTGGCAGTTGAGTTTGATTTGCTTAGCAAGCTCTGTGTGATAGTCATTTAAAATTTAATCTATTTAAAGCACTTTATCATTTCGTTGATGTAAACCAAACGATTTTAATATTCATGGAATTTTGTAAATTGAGCCTTCTAATCAGGACAAAAGACATTGATTAAGCATTTTCAGGTAAGTGTCAGATTTTGACATATTTGAGAATTATTTATGAAGTGCAAAAGATAATTTCATAAATTTGATTAGTTTTTGAGGTCGAAAAAGTAACTTGTAAATTTAATGAATTTTAAATAAAATTAGATTTAACTTGATTTAAAATTTGAGGTCAAAAATAATTCAATAATAATTTGTGCAATATTTTTCCAATTTTTTCCCACAAATACTGTCGAGAGCTTTTTTGCACTTAGTGTAGTTTCAGCTTAAATTTGTATTGTAGTGAACTAAAGGCTTTACCTATCCGCAGGGTGTTTATCTGAACGAATTAACTGGTGGATGTAGTTGAGGTTGGAGTAAGGACTATGTTAGTTATATTTATTAGGTGGGATAACATAAAGAAGGAAACAGAAAAGAGATGAAAAGAGTAAAAGATAGATACCACACACCGAAATGTGCAATGTGATTCAAAAACTTTTGCATACTTTTATGCAATCCGCGGCATTTCTGTGGCACACAGTTATTAAATTTCCCACGACAGCTGCCAAATTTCAATGGAATTTTAATGTATAATTTCGGTTGCTGCAGTTGAACAAAGTTCAAGTTGGGAGGCATTTTCCCTGATGCCCCTAAGAAATAAATATGCACGATTGTTAATTCGACTTCGGAGCAATTGCAGCTTTAGTTTTGGGGTTTGATAGGAATTGCAAATATGTGATTTGTAGTTTAATGTACATACTATGTATTTTGTCTAATTTTAGTAAACATCTTACAGTTGCCATATCATTATTTCAAATTCCTTGAATATCAAATTTAATTCAAATTACTTACTCAAATATTTTGTTTGCAATGCACCCACAAGAGAAGTACAATTTACAATGCATATAAATAAAATGAATTTATTAATACCAATTGGAAAAACACAACATTTGCATATAGATTTTGAAGCTACATTTTAATATTCCCACGAATTCGGTTTTGGGTATTTCAAGTTCACTTAAAATATCTATTCAATTATGTTGCACACATATGCAAAAGCAGTGGTAACTTTAAGATCATAAAGCACTAAAATGAGTATTGAGACAGACGGAATACATATACTCAAATATGAAGTCAGTGAAGTGTGTGTTCACTGTAGTGATGAAATGAATATCTTAACGTTTCCATTTCGCCTCTTACCACTCAATAGTGCTTACGCAATTGCTCACGTTTCCGCCTCATGGAAAAACATAACTTTTTCGACAGTCTGGCGATTCGTCAAGTAATCTTGATTCGTGTTTTGTTCATTTGAGCAAAATAAAACCCACAAATTGATGCTTGTTGTGCATAATTTCCACGTTTTTCTCTTTATATGAATTGCTCATGTTTGTTCTGGCAGAGAAGATGCTGATTCTGATTGACATTGAATGGCAATTTGTTGCCACCTTTCGTTAGATGTATGTGTTAAGAACATCATCATCATCACGAAAAGAAAACTTTCTATTTGAATTTTTTACAAATCTTTTTTTATTGTTGCTTGGCTAGTCAGAAAACAGAAAAATAGGAGTGAGTGAGAAAAATGTTCAATTATGCAAAGCAAAAACGAATTTCTTACTAAGCTTCGTTTTTCTTACGATGACAATGACAATTAGTTGAAACGTTCTAAACATTTCAATGCTCGAACTTTCCATAAATTTAAGAAAACTTATTCAACGATTTACTCACATTGCAACATTTTATAGAAAGTCAACTGATTTGACTGACTTTGAAAAGGTTGCCACATCACGTATACGCCGTGTGCCAATCTTATTGGGACACTAATAAAGTTCGCAAACTGTTGGCTCTAACTCAGAAAGCTGCTGCCATAACTCTGATGTACGATGAATGTACATGTTGCAGTTCTCTATTCTCTCGTTCACATACATAGTTTCTGTGCCAAAAACACCGCACTTGACAGACAGGCAAGCAAATAAGACACATGTCTTCTTTTGGCAACGCAAGACAATGTAGCATATGTGAAGATTATATCCTGGGTAGTTGAAGAGCCACCCCAAATATGCTTAACAATTTATCTCTGTGTCCATCCTTGAATCTATCCTCATATTCCCATTTTCAATCTCGGCTTTTGTCTATAAATGAAAGCAGACTTACAGCATACATAAAGTTTAGTTTATTGCTAGTTAATTTCAATTAAGCTGCCCCAAATGTGATTATCCAGTATGGGTTCAAGTAAAGCTTTTCCAGCCCGGATAATAGTTTCAATGCGCAATAATTCGACTAAATTGTAAAGCTCACATATATTTTACAATTTGTCTGTATTAAGTTTTGTTTATTTTAGCTAGATAACTATCTACAAAAATCTTTACACTTATCTAATTGCTTCGCTTTGAGTATTTTCATATTTTCCTATTTAAACCCAAAATACATGCACTGCAGCCTTCTCATTGAAACAAAAGACTTTAAATAAATTCGCAAAAGTCTTTCCTCAAGTCAGGGTTTTATTAAAATTTCCGTATGCAGATTTAAACGCTCTATCCTTGAATCCACACATAAGGCCATGGTGCTTAAGAGCTACGCCATTGTTTTACTTACAGAAGATACAAAACTGTTTCTTTGCCCGCAACGTGGCGTATACGCTTTTGCAAGCTCATGTGTGTGGTGGCTTCGCAGTTATTAGCATATTCTCAACTTGCTCAGCTACTTAATGATGCAGAAATGTTGCAAAAAAAACCCTCGAAAGTTGCCAAAATCCAGAATCCGTTACAGTTTCAAACCATTGATTATGCTTATGTAGCAAACATGACTCAGGAAAAGAAGATTGCTTATTTGGTTATTTGTAGCTTGACGAGCATATTTTGGTTGGTTGACAAAATCAAGTGTACATATACCATAGATCCCTTTTTGCAATGTATTTAAATTATAATCATATGCAGTAACACAAATCAAATAGAAATAGTGGGTTTGTTTTATCCCTTCCAATCTACATATATTTGTATTAAAAAATAATCATTTGATCATTTAATATTTTAAAGGTTTAATGCTTTTTGAACCAACCGTTTTCTTAAACTCTCTTTTCATTTGCACCAGCTTCTTTGCAGAGTAAAAAATCGTGTTATTAAATTTCAAAGCGAGTTTCTATTTACTTTCTCCTTTTATACTGACGTTTCAAAGCCAAATCCATTATAAGATGGAAGTCACCATTATTTTCTAAGCGGTAATTGAATTTGAAAGGGAAAATGTGATTGGCATTAGCCAACAGTTAAACTGATGCATAGCTAAAAGGCGTCTTTAAGAATTATCCTAAGCCTAAAGATTTATCTGTGTGATGATAACAAAAACAAAACTTATAAAAACTGACTTTATATTGAAGCTGTATCCAAAAATTTTGCCGAGTCATTAATATTAGTTTTTCAAGACACGAAGACAGCAAAAAAAAGCATACAATAAATTACTCATACGCAGCATATGCCAGAAGCATATCCACTCAACCGAGCATACAAAATTTGCATAAGCCAAGATTTTAAGGATTTTTCGCACTAAACTGACACTTTTATTTTCTACGTAGACTTTTATACATTGTCATTCTCAGTGAATAAAATGATTTGAAAATTTCTAAGCTTATCGTGTTTATTGCTTGTGTTCAATATTCAATTGAATTTGTTGTGTAATCATATTTGTAGCTGAAGGGCAATTTAAACAGAAAATTGACTTAAATCTGACCCACTGGCAATAAATTTGTGCGAATAAAAATAAAATACATATGAATGGCGATACATGAAGGTCGTTATCGATGCTTAACTGCAGCAAAAGCTCAACAAAATAGTGAGCAATAAATTGTCGAAGTGCAGCTACAAAAACAATATCAATGCAGAACTAATTTCTCGCAATTGAAACATCTGTTGTATTTCAATTTCAATCTGTGGTTGAAAACCATAAATCAAAATCTGCAACAAAGTTTAAATCGATGGTCAAATGTGCAACATTTTGAGGTATTTCCCTTCAACTTTAATTGTCTTATATCATACGGAAATATAATAGGAAAAGAGATTATATAACCTTGATACAAGTTGAACAAATTTTGAAGTAAATTTCTTTTTTTTTTGTTTTTTTTTTACCACAACTTGAGTTTTTACTATGTGAACTGAAAAACTGACACTTTAATATTTCAAATGCAAAAACTTATAAATGGCTGAAGCTTCTTGTTGTTATGTTGTGTAATCTTTTGGAAAAAATTGTTTATGGGTCCCATCGACATCGCACCGCCATTTTAGTTTATGTGATGTGGGTTACATCAGGATCCACCACCACACCCTCTGAGTACATCGTGAAATTCTGGAGCAGAGAACTCACACAGCATAGGTTAAAAAGTTCACGGCAATCCTGGGAATCCGCGGCATTCATTAGCATGCAAATTTGAAAGTTTATCAGCCAACGGTTGAGGTCCTTTCAGGGTTTCAGCTGTAAAAACGCTAACCAGACAACAGCAACCAGGACAAAGTTAGACACACGAATTATGCGCAGACAGGAAGAGAGTCGAACAAACCAGTTGGATGTTTGCTTGATGGAACTTAGGAACTGTGGTCAAATTCTACCTTGGTAATTTTCTATGTATTATTTGCTGTCACCTCAAAGAAGGTCTGCAACTTTGACAGTTCAAAAATGTTGAAATATTTTTTTAAATTTATAATATTACATATTCTAATGAATGGTCATATCTATGGAAAGTTAAATTTTAAATTAAAATAACTATTTGACTTTAATTGCGGCTTGACCGTGTCATATTGAGGCAAAGTTGATGAGCACGCGGATCTGACCAGACCCCATTGCTCTTAAATTGCAATCCCATCTAGAGGAATGTCGGATACAGCTGCTGGGACTTTAATGCCGTTTCAAGGACTACTTTCACTTTGGTCATAAGGCTGTTGGACGTGCAGTCGTCACTAGCATGATAAAATCCACTGCAATAATCGAGAGCTTATTTTATATTCTAATGATTGGCATCCGAATGTTTATGGTAATATAACTAATATGAAAGGCTCGAGGTCTTTTTTTAAATTTAATTTTAATTTGTAAAATTAAAGCAATGAAAATTGCAATTCGTTATCAAATAATTAGTCTTGCTTATTGTAGAAATAATAATGACCTAGCTTTAATTTAGACTGAAATAAAATTAACAAAAATATATGCGTTGGTTGAACGAATTGGGCTGTCATATTATTTACTTTTGCTAGCAATTTGTCTGAGGTACATATTTGTAAAGTCCTCGACACACATTCCAAGCAAACTCCAAGCTCCAACTTCTTCTTGAAACTGTAAAATTACTTTGGTAACCTCAGGCATCTGCTGCTGGCTGCTGGCTGCTGTCTGCTGGTGGTAGTGGTCAGAAAGATGGCCCAGACAGGTGAATGATGACCATGAGCATGGTCATCCCTCCTATCTGTCTGACCTGTCTCTATTTATCTTTGTCCTCCTCATATTTACACAACGAAACTATCGGCAAGTAAAAGGAAAATAAATGTGGCCACAAACTGGAATCTAATAAAGAGAAAGGGAATAGACAGTTGAACTTCAGTCACAGGTTGTGACCACATTCTGCTGTCTGACTGACACTCTGGCCGTCGACTGTCGGCTGTCGGCTGTCTGACAGGACACGTCCAGCAGGATTTTCTGCAACTTGATTAAAAAACTGCCAAAGCAGAACATATTTAGCCCACTCGGTTGACTGTCTCAATGAATTGTTGTAAATACTCGGAGCGATTGCTGCACCCTGTTGATTTTTGTTTTTTTTTAAATACCCTGTGGCATTTATACCGTTAAACATATCAAGTGTAAAGCTAAAGTTAGGGTTACTCCACTAAGTGCAGGGTATCCCCAAGCCGATCACTGTCGATTTATGTTCTTACATCATTTTGCGGTGCTTCCTGCTATTTTTCTGCAGTGCCCAGACAATGGTAAGGCATTGTCCCTTTGCCTGGTCCCTTAGTATGTCCCTTTGTGTCGGAGCTTTCATGGGAATACTCATTATTAATATGAGTTGTCGAGCGACTTGACTGCAGTTTTTAATTTACCTACTGGCGAATTCTTTGAGCGCATTGTAGTTGAATGAACAGGATGTAGTAACATTTATAAAAATAGTAAAATAGCGAGACCTGTGATAAGCGTTTATTTGTTGGCTCCTTGTCGATTAGCTTCATTGCAAATACTTCTCCTTATCTGAGTTATTTTTTATAGTATTTCATATTTTTCTTTCTACTAAATGGATTGCATTCTCGTATAAGAATGTCTTGCCACAGTATTTAATTAGCATGACTAATTTTATTAGTTGACCCGCCACAGACCCCACTATTTATTATGTATGCGATTCCAACGGGAAGTAGTCCCATGACCACATGGCGGTCATGGAGGGTAACTAAATTGCACCTAATTAAGAATGCACAGAACGGAGAGAAAATGCCGTTGGTTGCCTTGGCTGAAGAGTCAGGAAGTAAACAGTAAATACACTAAATACGTTGGATGCAACGGCGCGGATATGAATTGTTGCCACAGTTATCAGACTGGGAATTTTAGAAAAATTTAATTTACTTCAATTGCTTACATAAACCCCATATAGAAGTAAGTGTTGTTCGTAAAATTAAAGACTGACAAGGATAAAAATGAGCTCATGTCAAATTCAACCCGCGCTTAAATCTTGTTACGGAATTTGTCTTTTAAGAAAAACAGTGTGTCATAACCACATTCTTATTTAACTGTAGCAGGAATTGTGTTTCAATTGTCCTCAATATCAGTGCCTTCAATCAATTGTCAATTAGGTTGAATGTAATTAGATTTGGGTTTGGGTTACGACATCCCGATGACTCCTGTACACAGAGCAATACACACAATGTGGCCGCAACGAGTCAACAACTTAACTTCAATGAACAAATGACAATATGTGCAGCTGAAATGCCATTGGAAACCCTTGAGCTTGTTCAGAAGATCCCACAAATTTAGCAAATGGGATTAAATCTAAGAGGATTACGATATGTTTCTGTTGATATTTGTCACTTACTAATCGAAGATTATTCTCAAACAGTAATTAGTTTATCCTTCCTATCAGCAACATATGTTTTACTATTTTATCTAAAGATAACTTATATAGATGCGAGATATATAGAATTAAAATTCAATAACTATAAGAGAGTCTGAAACATTATTTAACTTTTTTATTTCCCTCGACAATTGCCTCGCATTTGCTTGTCTGAATCCTTAGGCATCTTTAATGGCGTTTTGCTTGAATTATTTCGGCCTCCACAAGTTATTGTCTATCTAAATTATTATGATGGCCATGTTGTTGTCACTCACCATCATCATTATTTATGATTTGCGCTGGAACAAGGCGAATAAAAATGCAATAAATTCAGGCATCAATGCGCTAAGGCTCTTATCATTTCTACTTTTCTTCAGTTTCCATTAGTGATTGATATTATCTGATTGTAGTGTTTATTTTTATTTGATTCCAATAGTGCATTTTTATGTGCAGAATATAAACATTTTATTTTATTCTTGATATTTTTTCTTTATAACAGTACATTTCAAAATACTATAGAAATGTTATTATTTCTGAGCGCAGATTTCAAATTTAAGAATATTACCATATTTATTAATGCAGTTGGCATGATTGTTAATATGTTAATATTTATCAGCTTAAATTGTTCATATTTTCAGCATATGAAGTTAATTTTGTTGTTATTACTGTCACGTTCTGGCAATAATGAAAACTCATTAAAAGCCACTTATCTGAGATTTTGCGGGGTAAATAAACCATTTGCACCGCGTCCAGTCGAAAGCAAAGAGCAGTTCAATTAATTAAGCTGAAAGAACGAAATTCAGAGAACGTGAAATCAAAAAGGCTTATAACATTCATAAATGTACGCTTGTAGGTATTTGTGAGTATTGATTGATGATGCCCGGATACCCTGTGCCTATAGTTACTTGAATTTAAAGAGTATAATGAAACTATCGAAGTTCATGATAATAAATGATATAAGAGTGTAGTCTGTATAATTTTAAATATATCTAGTTTGCCTGCTTTTGTTTCTTTAAATAAATTAATAAATATCATCTAGAAGTCGATCAGATCTGACTATAAAATGTTTACTTGATTAACTTGCATTAAACTAGAGCAATTGATGTAAACTCTGAAACAATTAATGTCTGGCATTGTCAGGTTTTTAATTAAAATTTACGAGCAGATTAAGGCCACATATTAAGAGGCATAAATACGTTGACAGATTAAATACGTCACACTCACATACAAACTCATCATTCACAGGATACTCGTCATCCTCGTCGATCTACAGACTGCAACTGACAAGTAATGTTCAGAACTAACTTTAATACATTTGTACGTATATATATATGGAGGTGTAAACATATATAAGTGTAAGCAGAGAGTAAATGCAAATTAAAAGCAGAAAAACTTTTTTAACTACCTTAATGACGGCTCACTTATGTGGCAAAGCCGAATTTGAATTTAATGAATGCGCCTGAATGAAAAGTTTAAATTACTGTCGAGGGCGACTTTAGCAGCTCTAAAGACAACTCAATGTATTACACATTACGTCTTAATGTCAATTTTGCCATTTTTTATGCAAACTTGTACCCAATTTGTAAGAAAAGGAACCGCAATACAGTCCAGAATCCACTTAAAGAATAATGCTAAGGAGATATATTATATAAATTTAATAATTCCACTTATGATTCCAAACGTTTTGTCAACTTAGTTACATTTTATGTTTCTAAGGGGAACAATAAAGGCATTTAGCTAGACTTCGCTTGATAAAAATATGATAAAATTAAATTGAGATTTTAAATTCCGCACACCGACAAAGCTTATTGTGCAGTCAGTATTCAATCTCAAAGCAAAATACCGACTTGTGAATGGCTTGGGTCATGCACTCAGCGGATTCTCAGCCAAAGATTGATGATGTCGACTTTAACTGATACCAAGAGTTTGTTTGCTTTGGCGCCTGTCACGGTGATTTGTTGCCTTTTTATGGCTTCCCGTAAAATACTCGCAATATAACCTTTGGGCTTACGATATTTGCATATTTGTCTATTGCTGCAACAAATTATGTGAAGAAGAACTTTTAAGTTGTCATATTAAAGACCATAAAATGCTTCATTTACAGCTTGCTCAAAATCATTCAATATTTTATTTTACGAGTAGCAGCGTAAATTTTACAACATTATTATGAAGTTTGGCCATAATTAAAGTTTAAATGTAATATGGTTAGCTTTGCTTTTCAATAAATGTAATTGTATTATCTACGAAATCGTTAAACTTGTTGCTGCAAACTATTTTTTTTTAAGCTGAAAGATAAATACAAAATGTTTATTTTTATAAATACAAGTACAACAAATTTCCATCTGCGAAAAGAGGAAAGGGAAAATATGTTGACACAACCACAATTGATTTTAGATCCTGCACATAAAACTGCACAATTGGAGTAAAGTGAAAGCAAATAAGTTGCCATCCGATAAATGAAAAATATTTGAAGAATAAATAAAATAAATTGCAATGGTAAACTAGTTGGAAAGGCGACAGTCGAGCGGACACAGCAATATGATTCTCTGTACCAGAGTCTATAAAATTATATTGATTATAAATAAAGTGGATGCTTTTCAAGAAATATATGTACAAGGACTAAAAACGCTTTTCATTACTCCTATACTGATAGGCAGTCGATAGTTCAAATAAAATAATAAAACGATTGTGGTCAGAACATTAAAAAATAGTTTGTTAATTAGTGGCTTCATTTAGTTTACTTCCTTTTACTAATAACTCAACTGCATGCGAAAAAATAATTTCCCATCTAAATTGGGACATTTATACAGATAAAAATAATCAGTAGAGCGTTTTACGCTTAAATGCCGTCGGCAAACTCTGCGTATGAGTTATTTATTGTTTGCTTAAGTAATTTATTTCATTTTGGTATTGAGGATATTAAATAGTTAACAAGACGGGGTAAAAGGAATGTAATTAAGTGAATCAGTGAAGTCTTGTTGAAATCAAAAGAGATAATAAATCCACATAATATACTCAAAAAAATATTTTCTTTAGTTTAAAAGCAAAACAAATATAAATTTAAATTCATAATCAGAAAGACAATTCGCCTGAAATTCGGATCCGTGTCAGAAAAGTTATGGGAGTTGAAAACTTTCTCTGAACAAAACAAATATTAAATTTGCCACCAACTACTTAACATAGTTGGCAGATAAAAGTGCAATACTCATGCCATATGGTGAACAGTTTTGCCTTGGAAATGACCTGCAATAAAATTTAGGAATACCCGAAAAATGCCAGTTGTGTGACCCACTTTTGGCACACAAATGTGGATTTGCCCCTCGAGTGTTGATAGCAAGAATTTATGTGACTATAAAGATGTTCATTTCCAGTGGTAAATTTAGCACCTGAATGAGAACGGGTACAGTTTGTATTGGCTTACAAATAGTGAATATCAAGGGCGTAGGTAGGCGGGGGCAGGGGGGAATATTTATTTAAAATTTTTAATTACACATCTTCAACTCCATTTCATTAAGTTTTTCACATGTTGTCACTTTTCATTTAAGATAACAGAACAATATCAATACAATCTGTTTCCTTTTTAAAATCAATAGTTAAGAACAATACAAATATTTGTTTATTTACCTTATCCCATTTTCTTACTTTTTTTTTCGATTCCGCGATAGCCAATTGATAGTCAAAGCCACAGGTAAAATAGAGATATAATCGAATTGTGTATGTATGTACACTAGAGTGGGTCAATTTGTATGGAGCAAAAATACATTTTTTTTTTTTGATACTTTTTTACGCCTTTGTGTATTTGCGTAGACTGCAGAAATGAAAAACGTTTGACAATTTATTGCGTCAAATGAAACATGAAAATTGAAAATGTATATTCTTGTGAGCATAGGCAATCTTTTTTTTTCTGCTTTCCATATAAAATCAAGCTCTAGTACAAACTCTGACATATATTGAAATTTACTCGTTCAATTAACTGTCTTAGCAATAGAGAATGAAAAACTGTTCATTGTTTTGCATCTTACGTTCAACTACCCAGCTTATATTACCAACTTCAAAAGACAAAATATAATCAACATTTATTTTTACAACTGATCTGTAAATCTGAGTAAATAAAAAGTAATTGAAAAAAAAAAACAAATTATTTGCTTTTGCCAATTAAAAATATAGCTTAGAATACAATTTTCAGTGCAACATTTTTGTTTGTCATGCCATTAGTTACAGAACTTGATATTTGATCTAAGGATATAAATTATCAGTGATCAATTCTAAATTCCAAAATATAAAATGGAAATATAAATTAAAATCACAGGAAACTGTTTTTCACCGAATTAACTTAAAAGTCAACAATTTAAATGCTGTTTAATGGATGCCTCATCAATTCAGAACTTGGTCAATAGTTTTTGGCTCACTGTTCTAATATCTGGGCAGTATGTTTAGCCACTGTAGACTGAAGTGCTGCATCATTGTGCCTTTCCCCAAAAGTAAATATTGCATAGGCAGACAAAAAACAACATGACACGAGCGAGGGCAAAAGATTGGGCTCTGTCTAAAGTACATTTGTTTGCATTTCCCTCGATGCGGCAGTTGACAATCTCGTGCTCTGTGTTTTTTTTGTTTTTGGGAAAGCCGAGGGAAAGCCTGTCAACGTGAACATTGCATAGCGAAAAATGTTCATTAAAATGTCATTGTAGTTTGACGTGTATTCAATTACTTTATGCGTCGTGAGAGCAGAAAAGTTTACAAAAGTGTGCAATATTTTAGGATGCAACCTGTGTTCCAGTCTAGTGCACTATAGGTCAAATGGACCCTTTTTCTGATATAAACTAGTTTTGTAACAGTATTCAAATTAACAAACTTTTCTTACATTTCGATTAGGAATACATTGAACTGTAATGTTGCATACCAGAAATGTTAACATTGCATTCTGATGTTAAGTTAACAGCTGTTTAACATGAAAGTCATAAATTGTGCAAATATTTTGGTTTAAGTTCAAGTGGCTCTAGTTTTTTTTAATTGAAATTTTTTAATACAAATTATGATGAATAGTGATCAGTGTGGCTTGTACATTATGTTGGTAGATCTGTGCTGTTGGTTTTGTTCGTGTTGTCTGCAGTAAGTGTCCATAAAGTGACGCTTTCGAAAATAATTATTTGGGAAGAGTTTTAAAAAAATTTCAGCACTTGTCAGCGAAGTGACTATATACATGTTGTAGAGTAATTCCTTGTGAACTCATGACAGTAAGTTTACTTGTCACTTTTTGTCACTTCTCCCAAAATTTAACTTTTTAGCACATAACCTATATCTAATCAATGCCGGTCTGCATGAAGCTTATCGGAAAAATAAAGGAAAAACTGATGGAATGGATGCTGTTGTACGTTATTTTAAATGATATATCGATGTTATTAATATTACGACACACAGACAACAATAAAACATAGATTTTTTTAGTTACAGGCTAACTATTCTCCGAAAATAAGGTCCAAAATATGCTCGTAAAAATATGAAATAAAAAGCAAGAAATTTGAAAAATACTTAGAAAGTATACAAAAAAACATTACTTTATTATTTATTAACAAAAAAAAAAAAATAAAAATATTTTTTTGTATATATATTTTTTTTGGGGGCGTTGATGGGCAGTGCCACGCCCATTTTTTCAAAACTATTTCCAAATTCGATCTAGAATGGTATCCAAAAAACTTTACACGAAAAACTTGATAAGCCTTCGAGTTATTAATTAATATCAGAAAAAAGGTCCATTTGACCTATAGTGTAGTGTAGTGAAAATGAACGCTCACTTAACAGCATTTGATCTCTATATTTTTAAGCATTAAATCGTAGAAATTCTTCTGCTTAATAACTTACAAATTGTTCTACGGTTTAAGAAGACCAGGAAGAGCCATTTGATACAGTCATTTGCAAGTGAATGTCCTTCATGTTTGAAATATACATACGTAGTTTGAGGACTGCAAAAGCTTTTAGTGGTACTAAACTGAAATGCATTGAACCGAAAACTTCATTAGGACGCGGTCGGAGACAGTTTTCCGTGTCAAATAAAATGTGTAACGTATTGACAGTCAAGTGAAGAGCCCATCAAATCCTAGCAAAGTGTCCATCAATAAAGTGTGCATCGCTTCAAGTGAACTAACAACAGTAATCAATGGATATATAAAGTGCCGAATTTTAATTAACTTGACGTTCAATGGGTTGGTTTTATAAGCCAAGTAAATAAATGACCAACTCTTGGAATGATACAAGTGATTGTTTAAAAGCAAGTATTTCTAAATATGCAGAAATAAAGCACTCAAGTACTTTATGTATTTAGCTGAAATTTAAAATTTGCCAAGTTAACTTGAGGTAATTTTACATTTCTGGGTTAAAGGTCAATGGAATGCAGCTTAAGTTACGTCAAAGAAATGGTTTCTTCAGACAGAAAAGTGTCACGGAAGTTTTTTACGTGCCTGGCATTGTCAAATACAAAAGCAGCTGCTTTTAAGTAAAAACTGAAGGCGGTTTCTTTAAATTCGCAACAATCTAAAAGCCTTAGCTGATAGAAACAATTAGTTAACTGATAGATATTATGCAATAGCTCTTTAACATTAATTAGATAAAAATATTAACAATATATGGAGCATAAAAATAATCTTTCTTACTAATTTAAGGCAAAGACTGCCTAAAAAAAGGCCAATCTGCCAAAAGCAGAAACTGAGCACACCATTGAATATATTTAACCGTACATATAATTATGTGTATTAGAAATTTTAGTAAGAGGTTGCCCCTTAATAACGAAAAGGACAAATTGTATCCTTAGGGCAGGTTTGCATATTATGCGGCAGCATTACGCAAACCTAGAAAGTCGACAATTTGTTAATGTATTCTCCTTAAAGTACGGGAAACTTAGGGTGCACAAAAAGGAAAAAAGGATTAAGGTTTACGGTGAGTTATAAGTTTGCTAAATATAATTAATGCCAAGTTTTTAGGAGTCCCAGCCAGATTTGTTTTTATGCTTAATAATTTATTTTTATTTGCAGGTCCAACAACAGTCCTCAGTCAACAAAATGTGTCAACTACAGAAGATCTAAACTTTAGATCTAAGGGTTCGCTATCGAGCATGCAACATGTTGCAAGTACTTTTTGTGTGGATTGTATTTCACGTTTGTCAATCTCCTGAATCCAGTTGAAAGACTAGCCAATTAATATATTGCTTTTGAGTGTATTTTTCAAATGGAAGATAAGCCCGTATATAAGTCTTAAATGTTGCATAATTTTATTTAAGGCTTACCAAGTCAACGTTTTTTCTTGCACATTTTCTTCAAAATAAATGGTTATTTTATATCCCATTTATTTGGAGATACTCCATCTCAACTAGGGTAATAAATCATATTTTTTGCCACTTTCGATTTGCGGTAGCTACAAATAATTTGCCGCAAACAGAATTATCAATCCAAAAAAAACAAATAGAGATTGAGGCAACAGCATGACTTGAGTTTTGTACCACACAATAGGATTAATCTAAGACACAAGACTAAGTAGGTCATGGACTAACTCCGACACACAACTGAGTGTAGAAAACACATTGTGTGTATATAAGATAAATAAGTAATTTGGACGGCTAACTGAAGGTTGTCAGCGATTTGTATCACAGAATAATACATTTAGTAAGACATCTTTAATGCGGCTTAAGTAATCTAGTTAAATAGTAGTAGAAAATTAATAAATTTAGTTGTAGAGTTGCTAATTAGGAAACAATTGTAACCAATTGTAAATAAGCTAAAATAAACACACAGATAAACAAAGAATATGCAGAACATGCTTAACAAGTCAACTTTCTCTCTGCAAATTTGTGCAGTGCAGAAAAATGACCAGCCAAAAATCACAAGGATTAAGCATCAGTTAGCCAGACCCAGACGCGGTCACAGTTGGAGTCACAGTGGCAAGCCAGACTGACAGCAATTGTGAATTCCGCAGCTTAATTGACATTTGATTAACGCAGGACTCAACTCAGTTCCGTTCGTCGTTTCAATTGGCATGGGAACAAAACCAGGAACGTTAATCACATCAGCAACTGAAATGCAGACAGACACACACTTGCCAACAGACCGACAGACCGACAGACATTTAGGTGAACAGAAGGAGCACAGTGTCCACATTTGACAACCAGGGGCAGTGTCAAATTTTAATGAGTTTAATGGCCCCAGAGAATAACCCAATAAAAATAACACAAAATGACATTTTAATGGCTGCAAATGTTTTTTAATTGCATTTATGTCACGAAGTTCCCTTTAATTGCATTACATTGCAAATTACAAATTTAAAATATGTTTACCAACAATGATTTACTTTAAGTGTTGAATTATAAATGGCAACAAACATTGGAGAATGAAAATTACAGAATTACATGAATACATTAAATATATTGAATAAATACATTTTCATTTCACTGTCAACAATGTTATGAACCCATAGAAAAATAGTACGATTTTTGTATTGCTCATATTTTGGCCAAATAAATTTATGTAATCCATAACTGACATAATGGTTTTGAATAATGTATTATTATTATTAACTTAGCTGCCATCAAATTTCAAAGTTTTAGTGAAAAGATCTTCCAAAAACTATAAGGTTGCTGTGATTGCAGTCCTTTAACCTAATTTAATCCCATCGCAAACTATTATTAACCCTAACCAATCTATCATATATAATTCTATTATTCACCTGAGATAATATAAATCTAAAGTAAGTCATAGTATAAATAATAACAACCCGATCTATCCTTATAATTTCAATTTAATAAATAATGCCAAGACTTACTAATTACATTTCACGAATCAGAAGCACTTTTCCATTCATTTAATTAACACTTCCTTTGTTTTGGCCACAGCAATTCAAGCGGCATAAAACCAGCCAAGGCAAAAGAGCAAATAAAAAGCAGCGGTAAAATACTCATGGGTAAATGCCAAAGGAACGAGTCTCAATGGGAGCAAAGACAATAAAAGTCTTTTTATTCGTTTTATGGCTGTTTTAAATGCTTTCGCGCAAAGACATTAAAGTGTCCTCAAGTCTACAAAAGTTGTTGTTTGTCTTTCCGGCGCCGGTTTTGAAAAGTCCTTGAATATGATAAGTAAAAGGAAATCATCATGAACCATTATGAACATAATTGTGAAATTAGCATTGCTTGTACACAAGTACAAGGACTACTTAAATTCTTCGAGGGTGCAGTGAACTTTCGCACTTACAAATGTCAGCCACATTTTTAGCCAGTCAATTGCATTAGATGTACCAAAAGGTCATCTGTGTCCCAGGAGGATGAGGACATTGCCATCATCCTAAGGCATTGGTTGAATTTGTGACATTTTTGCAACTTTTTTTGTTGCCGCCTTTCATCAGCCACAAAAGAAACTGCGAAACTTTTCCTTGCTTTTAACTTATTCATACCCACCACACATACATTTGTGCGTGAACATAAGTATATACTATTCAAATATTTTCAATGCTCAGTTTGGACTCACACCTAATCAAATTTCTTGGGTCTTTGTTGGATTCCTCAAGGCGAGAAATGCACATCAAATCTGTTAATGCGTAAGCTGCCTGTTGGGAATATTTAAGTGGTTCTGATTTTATATGCACAGCCTGAGAGAGCAAACAATTTACAGACACTTTGAATTCCACAGCTGGCGGCAAATATGCGAGTGATTTAAATAAATTAAAATTAAACTTTCTGCTAATTAGTTGGTGGAGTCCATTCAGTTCTGGTCACCCTGTTGCTTCACGTTCCAATTAGAGAATCTCAGACCAAAGGAATTGCAGTTTGGTAATCGAATCGCTGATGCCGGTTCTCATTGAGAGCCAAGCTGATGACTGACTGACTGACTGACTGACTGACTGACTGATTGACTGACTGACAGCCTGGCTTCAACAGCAAAAATACGCATCTAGGTGAACAATTTCCCTTCTCGTCGTATTGATGCGAGCATTAATCCCCAGCTTAATTGATTTCAATTGATGGTGGATAGAATTCAGTTCTGTCTGCTAAAACCGAGACTCTGAATCTGAATCTGACTTTGTTATTGTTATTGTCATTGTTTGGTTATATTGCTTCAATGATTCGACCTCAATGAGGCGTAGGCTGTCCGCCTGATAAAATGCACACAAATATCCTGATGCTGGTTGCATAAAAAAACCTGCGATAAATTCCCCCCTCATCCGCTTTTACAGTCCACCCACAATTGTAACGCTGAATGAGCGTTTTGCAATTGAGCGTGAAATAACAGTTTCATCTCACTTTTTGCTGTCTCTTTTATGAATGCAATTCTTTTAAGTTGACTTTGTATTCGGTCCACAGTTTGTCTGCCGTTCTTTCCAGATATACAATAGAATTGTGCAGAGGTTTTCAAATACTAAAATTACTGACAACATTTGCAAATGTTCAGCTTCAATATAATTACAGGAGGATTCAAAAACAAGAATTTGAGAATAATTTGATGAGAGAACTGAATCCTCAGATAAAAGAATATTATTTCTAATTCTCTCTTCAATTCAGTTTACAAACTTTTTTAAAGCAATAATTTAAAGCGCTGTCCATCAAAATAATCAAAGCATTTGAAAAGCCAACTAAATTCCCCAAATGGCTTTCTAACAAAGAATCCATGAAATTGCTGCGTCCAATTGCGCTTATTAAATGGAAAAAATTCCCGGAACTCCATTTCCTGTTTCCTGTTCTAACATGTACTGCCTAAGGCATCTATCGATGAATTGTTTTGCGAGAGTTTTGTTAACAAGAAAGAACAAAAAAAAAAAACTGCTGTCCATCAACCCGAAATTTGAGACTTGGCAACGTTTTTTTTTTGTTTATTGCGAGCTACGGCATATTTTTTAATTATTCATTTCAATGGAAATTAAAAATTTCTTTTCCTTATCACATAAATGGCTGCCTTTTAAATGCTTCCTTTATTTCATTTGCATTGTCTATTTTTCTAAGAAAATAAAAGTAAATTTGAATCTTTTATATAGAACTCAAACTTTTAAGGCATGAAGCCAAGTACAAAATTATAATTTAAGTTAAAGTTAGGAAAACACGTGTACTATCAGTGCGGACGACAGTCCGCGCTAGTGACAAAAGCAGCTCGAAGGGTATAAGGGAAGAATGAAAAATGAATGAATGAAAAAGAATGAACAAATGTAAAAAGAATTAAAGAACTATATGTAATAATAACAAAATCATTTTAATTGATTCATTGATTCAGTTGACATGCTTAGTAGATTATAATTTCTCGTAGCTAAATTTGACATACGTATTTGCAATAAATGACGATTACTCAATCAAGCTGAGTGAGATAGGTATCATCCTATCAATTCTCAAATGCACAGACAATTCCATTCAAAATGCGTGCAGTTGTCTGGTGCTCAGCAAAACAGAGATCATTTCAGTATTAGCTAAGCAAACAATGTATGGAGCCCACTGTTGTGAATGCTTTAGGCGATACATGAACCCAATCACCTACCATAATGATAGATGTGCAAAGACAATGGTTTAAGTCATGTTGGCTAAGTCTTTGAATGGAACATTATCATCGCCTCATTGAAGGACGGGATTAGTTGCACATAAGCAATAAAGCTTATAATTAATAATTTAATAAACAGCTAAATCATTAGATTTTACGACAACGCATTAACTTTAAATTGTGAAAGTAGCTTTTAAACTTTACGAAAAAGACAAAAAAAAGTTTAATGCCACAATTACATTTTCTGGCAACAATTGTCAAATTATGGAAACTGGCGTGAAGTGAAAGACAGTCATCTTTTGAGTTTTAAGCAACTATGTAACGTGAGTTATCAGTGTAAAAGCGTAAAAATTCAATTACTTGATGCGCTAGCCCATAAAAGTATGCAACATTGTTCTTACTCGTATCCCATGGCACTTGGCGAGGGCACGAGAATATCTGGATTTTGAAATTGGGCAGGTGACAGCAGTCGGCTTTACGACTTTTGGGGTCTCCTTAAGCTGCTTTCTTATTTCTTGACTTTTCATTTACTCCACCTCTGTCTAACACCTGTTCGTCTCTTCTGCCCTACTTAGTATCTTTAAAACTTTGCTCTTGGCATGTGTCCCTGGCACGTGTCTATGCTCTGTGGTTGGTCACCTTTTATCCCAGGCTTTCTCACATTTGAGTGGCAAGTAACAAAACTAAAACTTTAGACACAATCCCCCAAACCAAAACTTTTTTACCAAAAATCAAGTGAAGAAAGAATTTCTTAAAATCGATTAAAGAACAATACGATTTACCAAATAAGTTATTTTATATTATGGTTAGTAAATACAATCAGCAAATATTTCTCTGCAGCCATTAGCATAAATATTTGTTCTGGGTTGGTGCGAGTTTTCAACTATTTGATGCTGTTGAGAGGCATAACAAGCGAAATTTCTGTACTTGACAGCTGCTACCAAATTTGCGTGTTGTTATTGTGGCAGCAACAAAGCCAAAAAAAACAGTGAAAATTTTTTAGTTGAGCTTCCGACTACTAGATACTTATCACACAATTTAAATATGCATTTGGGTTTCTTCAAAACTTAAAGCAGCCATAAGGTGTCATGTTTGAAAATTATAAAACGGAGTTTTCGGGAGTCGAAAGGCGGTGAATTCAATATACCTTTGAAATCTTCCAGTAAAGGGTATAAAAAACAAACTAGACTCCTTGAAATACACACTTTTTGCCTGGACGTGTTTTCGAAACAAGTTTCTCACACAGTCAGCTCTCAATAAGGGATTGGTTGAGCTCGCGGGATTGGCGCAGCTGATGGAAATTGTCGAGCATCGCGTCAAATGAAATTTGAAATTTCTGTGATTGCAGTTCTGCCGAAGTTCGAGTGCGTACAGAGTTTCGCTGAATTCATTATGAGCTGCTGTAGTTGCTGCTGCGTAAATAACTGTTTCTAATTTGCAAAAAACGATGAGAGCAGTTTTTCTTCTTAATACGATTGGCAGCCGCCCTTTGATCCGCTGCAGGTGTGAACTTTTTTCAGACTTCTACCAAGTTCTTTATGATGTTTTCCTGGTATTGATAAGTATTTTCCATTAACCTTCGCCTGCGTAGCTCTTTGCTGGAAATCCACTTTCATTAACCCAACCAAGATTGGCATTCACTATTCACACTAGACTGCTGATTTTAAATTTTGAACACCTTGTACACATAAAAGGAATTAAACTTTTGCTTAACTTGTTCACATAGAATGAATAAATTATTTAAAGGTGAGAAAATTTAAATTAACAAACGGTAAACCAATATAAAATTCTCTCTTACAATGTTGCCAGATGAATAATATCTTTGCTGTGAATAAACTCAAGAGAATATGCACTCAACGTATGTTATGTACATATATATAATATAGGTCGTCTTTGGCAGCTGACTTGGCTACAAAGTGCCGAATGTGTAATTTAATTTTCTCTTTACACACACACACACACTCTGTCTCTCTCTCTCTCTTACCCACACGAGACTTAAAAATGTATTAAAAACAAATTGCCGACTGCCCTATAAACAGTGGGAAAGTGCAGGAGATGTCATTAAGTGACATGCAGAAAACTTTATATAGTATTTATATCTGTGTGAGTATTTCATGTTAATATGTAGATTGCCACACACTGATGATATGAAAAGAAAAAGAAGAAAAACACATCTAGCGGAAACTGTTTATTTTTAAGAGACTATTAAAAGAGTATCAGCCTGAAAGTCACTTTAAATTTAGCTATGTCAATATTACGAGTATATTAAACAACATTTTAATTTCATGTGAATATTTTAAGCGCAGGCTGAACTCCATTTGTAAATGCAGCAGCATATATTGACAGATGAAAGTGTAAGCTTAGAGGAGTTGTAATTGAATTGAAACTGTAAGTATCCTAAGTGCTGTGAACCAAAGTGCCAAGTGATAACACACGAATCCGTCCTGACCCCCCTCAGGCATCTTCTAACTTCTGACAAAGTGCCAGTCATGGTGGATTAAGCAATTGAAATTGGATTAGACTCCTACATGTTCCTCAAATAACTACTTCAATTTGATTTGCATTTACTCGTATTTGGCATCCCCGAACTGAACTCAAGACGGCTGAGAGTGCGAGACTGTGATGTGTCAAATGATTAAATATGGGAAACTCTTACAAATTACTGCACTTTAGCGATGTTACGAAAATCCAAGACTGGTCTCTGAAATAAATGAATCCGGCGCTTTGGGCCAATGCGTTTAATAAATCATAGCCGGGTGGAATAACAAACCAATATTTCGACTGAGAGCATGAATTTGTCAATGTTCACGTCCCACATGACGTATGATTTATCCGCATAGCATAGCCGGATACAAAATAAAACATGAAAAGCAACTTCTTTAGTTTCTAGTGAACTGTCTATCGTCGAATAATATTTAACTTTACTGAAAGTTTTAACTAGGTTTACTTTGCTAAGAAAGTGATACCAAGTTATTGAAACCAATGGGCAAAATGTAAACTGAACTCAGTTGCTCAGCTGAAAACTCTTTATAATAACTCAGAATTTGGAATTCAAATTCAAGACAAAACTCCAGTGATTGTTCACACCCACAATTAAAATTAATTCAAACTCGCTCAAGTAAAAACAATACAAGTTTCAACATTTGAAAGTTGTGAATGTTTGAAAAATGAATTAAACTTGTGCTTTGACTATGAACAATAAAATTTACAAAAAAAATATTAAATTAAAGCTACTGCTTGAAACTTTTGCCTTATTCCTAGACAAAGTTCAACTGAGCAAATTCCCAGCTGACCTTACAACATGTTTGCCCCGTGGCTATGAGAGTTGTGTGTGTTTGTGTGTGCGTGTATGTTTGTGTGAGTGTGCGTGTTAAATGCTTTTGACCCAAAGCCAAATTCAACGAGTATCTCAAATTGATTTGTGGCAACTTTTGTGGCCCAGACATTTTTTAGCATTTAAACATAGATTTAGAAACAGAACAAGCCTAATTTGTTAGCCGCAACTTTTAACCCCAATTTGGCAAATAGAACAGGTATTTATATAGATATCAATTTCAAGGCACGTATTAAGGAAACATTATGGGATGTTACTTTGCACATCTTTGGTAGACACAATACATCTTCCTAAAGTATTAACAATTCTAAAAAAGTTCAAAGTTTACCTGCCTTAAATTAAATATTTTACTTGCCTTCATAACATTTTCCTCTTTTGCCGCAACTGATAACCGATTTCCCACTATTATCCAAGCTCTGTTACACAAATAGCGGGAATTCCAGCACCAGCTACAGTTGTTAAGTTTAGTTCAGTGCACATTTTGAAATAATGTTTGTTATGTTGCTCTTAAATTTCCCATAGTCAGACCGTTAGGCTACTCTGTTATAAATCTGTTTATTTTAATCCCGTCACAATTGATAATTATTAGCCAAAACCCAAAGAATGAATTGTAACTGGATACAATATCGATAAGACAGTTTTTTGTAAAACATATGCTAAAATTAAGGTTGTGTCTAAAATAACATGTCTGAAGTCACCGTATTATATTATTTAAATTATCTTCCAATTCAGAAATGTCAATACCAACAACATTAAGGCTACATCTGTTTTACATTTAAAATAAGCTTAATTAATTAGTTCTCGTTCTCCCTTTCACTAGCCTTGTGAAAAACAAGCACTTAATATTCAGAAATCTGGTACCGAAGATGACCAAGGACAGGCGTAGTACTGTAGGTACTGCAGGATAAACAGGTGAGAAACAAAGAGAGTTTAATAGACTAAGGAATACTCAATTTTATGCGGATACTTAAAATATCTATCTTAAAATATTTATTATTTGATATTTATTTTACTAACAATTTCATATGTATAATTGATGTAAAGGAAATCATAGATGGAGAAAAAGACTAAAGTAAAATTGGTTCGATCTTGTTAAGGAGTATCCCAGCAGCATATTAACCCGTTTTGGACAGTTGGAACTTTGCTCAAAAACATACTGTGTGCCTTTGCATAAATTACACATCGCACATCGCACAGGGATATGCAATTAAAGTGATGACAAGCAGCTTCATTAACAATGCTGCCTTCGTCTGCCTCATTCTGCTATAACAACAATTTGTTTCTCTCCCCGCAGAAGAAGACTGCAAAGAGTCCAAAGAAGTCCACGGCACGTCTGTCTCCGTTTGTCTGCAATGAGATGCGGCAGGTGAGGCTATAGCTACAGATACTACAGCTATAGCCACGTCTGGATGTTGAATGGTACGTCCGGTGAACGGGTAACAGGTCAGCCATGCTCGACCCCAAGTTAAACGGGGCGAATGAATCCTTAGACTCTGTGGATTGAATTAAAATTTCCCAGCATGTTAAATATACAGAACGTGTCCACTGCTGGACTCCTGCGACATCTGCATAATCAAACAGTACAAGCATACATATGAGTATAAATTATACTCTCTCTCTCTCTCTCTCTCGCTGTCACTCTTTCATCGACATCTTGTCAGTTGGCCAAATAATCGCCTCGTTAAATATTTAGTCAACTCAAGTGCTCTGATTTTTGTACTGTGAAACTGGCTAACTAACTTCCGCATACAAATTCACAGATTTGTTAATGTTAACAGTTTCACTGATTTCGCTGTTTAAAATAGCATCTTAAAACTAATTAAATATTTATTCCGTCTGTTAATGTTAACAGTTTTAACAGTAAGAGAATCGACTTTTTTTGTTAAAGAATTTTTTTATCAGCAACCTACTTTACAATTCAAAGCATCTCATGTCCTGTACTGCATAAAATCTGGTAACACATATACTAAAATATATAAGGCTAACACAAACACACACTCAACTTCCTGTCTGGCGATTTTTGCATGGGAAAACTAAACGCTTGCAGGCAGAAAACTAAGCCGAAATATTATTATTTTTTTTTATTGTTTTAGACAAACAAATATGTTTTGTAAAAGTTTCCCTCAGCTTATCTCTTATTACTTTAAGCACTGCACACTTTGTGGCAATTGTTCACACTAAAGTTTTCTTAAACTTGAACTGAACTCTTCAATTTTATTCGCTGCGAAATTGGTTAGCAAATTATTAAAAGCCATTTCTCTGCTTTGCACGTAATTTGTCTACAAAACTTGAGTCAACTTAATTTACATATTTCTTGGGCTGTTCATTTTGTATATCCTCACATAGTTGTAGGCCATAGAAAGTACAGTTTTGGCATGGGACATGACTTTTCTGCTTACATTGTCTGCACATTTGGCTTTGTTGTTTGTTCTGATACCTCGTAGTAAAGTGTGGAAAAGGGTGGTTTAAATGTGAGCATGCTATTGACAACTGTCTCAGTTATACTCTTTTTAAATAGACAAAAGAATATCCTATAAAATTCGACGTACTAAAATTAAATTGAAATTTGAAATCACCTTTCTTCGATCAGACAGCAGCAGCTGGTAATTGATTGTATTTCTATACGATATCCTAATTAGAATCTTATCTTGGCAAAAGCCAAATGCCACACCATAAAAGTCGATGGAAAGCTGCAGGACAAATTACAGACATAAAAGTCGCACACAAAAGATAACCATAAACTTTTACAACGCCCCAAAAAACAAGTCACAAATAACACAAATAAAACCAAATAAAGATTATTTTCCATTTGATAGGAACATATACAAATACATGTATATACTCGTATGTATGTATGTAGCTAGACTGTTCATTTATGTATTTACTCTTGATTAAAGTGTAGCAAATTGCAAGTGACTTGTCAACAATTGAAGTGCATGCACCGCCATGTCGAAGGACACAAACAGACAATCGTCCTCAAGCCCGATAAACTGGCTAAGACAACCTTTGCAATAGCGGAAGAGTCATCATTATGACCATCATTATCATGGCCTTCTCTTGCACTGTCAAAGACGTTGGCTAACAGGCACTTCCGGTTTGCATGCAACTCCCACATCAATGGAACCGTCTTGGTATTGCCTGTGGCAATCAACACCCAAGTTAAAGCAGCCACAATTACAACAACAACAGCAACAACAATTGTAGCTTGTTAGTTCAATGTGTTTGCGGTTCTGACAACTGTGTGTTTCTTCATCCATGTCGTATAATTGAAATGACATCATACTCAAATCGCACACGGCTCGTATGATTAATATTATGCAAACATTTAAACTATTAGAAGCTAGATTATTTCATTAAACTTGATTGAAATTAAAGTAAAATCTAACTGACTGTTCATTTGATTTATTGAAATTAATTTCAAAATATTTTAAAAGTTACATTATTTCATAATACTTTATTTAATCTAAAGCAGATACTAATTGACTGTGGTATTATATATCATTTAACTTAATTGAAATTAAGATTAAACCTATCTGACTGTTCATTTTATTTATTGAAATTAATTTCAAAATATTTTAAAAGTTATATTATTTCATAATACTTCATTTAATCTAAAGCAGATACTAATTGACTGTTGGTATTATATATCAACCATCATTTAACTTAATTGAAATTAAGATTAAACCTATCTGACTGTTCATTTTATTTATTGAAATTAATTTCAAAATATTTTAAAAGTTATATTATTTCAAAATACTTCATTTAATCTAAAGCAGATACTAATTGACTGTTGGTATTATATATCAACCATCATTTAACTTAATTGAAATTAAGATTAAACCTATCTGACTGTTCATTTTATTTATTGAAATTAATTTCAAAATATTTTAAAAGTTACATTATTTCATAATACTTTATTTAATCTAAAGCAGATACTAATTATATCAACTATCATTAAACTTAATTGAAATTAAGATTAAACCTATCTGACTGTTCATTTTATTTATTGAAATTAATTTCAAAATATTTTAAAAGGTTACATTATTTCATAATACTTCATTTAATCTAAAGCAGATACTAATTGACTGTTGGTATTATATATCAACCATCATTTAACTTAATTGAAATTAAGACAAAATCTAACTGACTGTTCATTTTATTTATTGAAATTAATTTCAAAATATTTTAAAAGTTATATTATTTCATAATACTTTATTTAATCTAAAGCAGATACTAATTGACTGTTGGTATTATATATCAACCATCATTTAACTTAATTGAAATTAAGATAAAATCTAACTGACTGTTCATTTTATTTATTGAAATTAAATTCAAAATATTTTAAAAGTTACATTATTTCATAATACTTTATTTAATCTAAAGCAGATACTAATTATATCAACCATCATTAAACTTAATTGAAATTAAAGTAAAATCTAACTGACTGTTCATTTGATTTATTGAAATTAATTTCAAAATATTTTAAAAGTTACATTATTTCATAATACTTCATTTAATCTAAAGCAGATACTAATTGACTGTTGGTATTATATATCAACCATCATTTAACTTAATTCAAATTAAGATGAAAATCTAACTGACTGTTCATTTTATTTATTGAAATTAAATTCAAAATATTTTAAAAGTTACATTATTTCATAATACTTTATTTAATCTAAAGCAGATACTAATTATATCAACCATCATTAAACTTAATTGAAATTAAAGTAAAATCTAACTGACTGTTCATTTGATTTATTGAAATTAATTTCAAAATATTTTAAAAGTTACATTATTTCATAATACTTTATTTAATCTAAAGCAGATACTAATTATATCAACTATCATTAAACTTAATTGAAATTAAGATTAAACCTATCTGACTGTTCATTTGATTTATTGAAATTAATTTCAAAATATTTTAAAAGTTACATTATTTCATAATACTTTATTTAATCTAAAGCAGATACTAATTATATCAACTATCATTAAACTTAATTGAAATTAAGATTAAACCTATCTGACTGTTCATTTTATTTATTGAAATTAATTTCAAAATATTTTAAAAGTTACATTATTTCATAATACTTTATTTAATCTAAAGCAGTTACTAAATGACTGTTGGTATTATATATCTTTCATTTAACATGCCTTTATTAATTGCTACTTGTTAGCCAAATATGCTAAATACTTACTTCTACAGATACACTAATAAGTACAAGTCTCACAGGACATGGAAGCCACAAAGCCAACGGACCAAGGAATTTCGCACAAGCACAAACTGAATACAAATAAACAGCCTGATATAATATGGGCTTAAAATTTAACCAATTTGTACATATAGTATCTGCACATTTGTTATTTCAATTGTTCTCATTAGGCTCACACACACTCGAGCCATGTGGCATCTGGGGCCAAAACCCATGCAAATACATCGACCACTAATTAATTTAGCATTTCGTAAGTGTGTTTTGTTGGCAAGTAGTGAGTGTGGAACAGTCAGATGATCAAGTTTGGTATCACCTAGTCAAGCACTCTTGCAAATGTCTAACATACTTGCTGTAAATTAAACAACGTAATTTTCAGAAATATTCTGATTTTAATTATTATTTTCGCAGTTTTCAATGAAAAGTTAAACATACTTTGTCTTACACATTCATTTAATACAATAACATATATTCGTAATCGAAAATTCAACATTTACATTAAAAGCGGAATACATAATCATAAATTTTGAATGACAATGGATACTTTAAACATAATTAGTTGAGCAATTTACGAATTATTGAAAAGTCTTGGGTTTTCATGCCGTTCACAGGCTGGGCTGTATATATCCATACACATCTGGTTCATCTTGAAATACTTTGTTAATTATGTTTGGGTGTTTTGGGCTTGCGTCGCGGGGGTCGAACCCCTTGCCGAAATGGAGACTCGTCACCATCCCCGAGGCTAGAGGAGCTCTCCGTTCTTAGCATTTGTTGTAGTAGTTGCTTCTGCTCCTCAAACTCAATGAAGAGCACTTTAAACTGATCTGCAATTGAAAAGTTACACATTCCTATCAAGAATAATAGAAATATGTTTTAAGTACCCGATAATATGGTCATTTCCTGTCTCATGGTATCTGGAAATGAAAAGTGATATATCATTAGCCCTATGAATTGACCAGTTTAATTTAATAACAAGTACCTCTAATATGTGCCAGCAATTTCTCGTTGTCCATACAGGAGTCGCAGTGAGTACTCGATTTCGTGCTATCTCCTACCATATCTCTTAAAGATATTTAATGAAAATATAATATTAGTGCAAATACATAGAATTGTATCATATAATAAAAATGATTTTTAATTACATTAAAAATTGTATAATTTTTGTGTATATTCATTTCAAAAATTATATAATTTTTGTATATTTATTATTTTATAAGTTTAATCGTCGTTTATAGTTTATCTTTTTATAATTCACATTATACTTCCTTCAGCATTTACACAAACTTCTTATGGTCTTGCTACAGTGAATAGTTTAGTTTAAATAAAAAAATAGATTAAATATATATGTTAGTAAAATTATGTTAGTAAAATTTATTGCGTTTTTTGATCGCTGAAAACAGCATTAAGTTCTTAATACTACCTATATTGCAATCAGAAACATAACAACTGGCAAATAAGTTGCAAGTCTCTGAATAATACTATAAATGTAGAAGTCTCGTATAAAATTCTATTTAGGAATCAGAAATATCTCGATTGTGAGATACCTTAAATATTATGCCCAAACCTCATAATGACGGAATAATGATAATATGAATGTAGTGTACATAGGTTCATAATATTTATAAATATGCATACGATATTTATAAATATTTCGCCGCTCGCATTTGCTGCCGATCAAAGAGAATTTGATCGGTACCCAGGGAACACCACGAGAAGGCCATTACAATTGTAATTGCAATTGTAATTGTAATTGTAATGGGGTCACATTTCGGTGACCTGCGAGTCGACTTGAGCTGCTTCAAAGCTGCTCCCATGTTCCCCAATACCTAATGAATTTTACTTTATTAATTTACGATTTTTGAATTAAGCAAACTAACAAATTGCGAATTTAAGGCACAAACTCAACCCGTGCCAACTAGTGATGTCAGTTTTTGAAAAAAATTTAAATATTTATAAAATTTATTGTAAGAAAGTTATAATTTTTTATTCCTTTCATTCTTTGTAATGTAAATTTAACTAACATTTTATTTTCATCTAATTTTTAGCTTTTTCTATAATACTTAGCTACAATATGTCTATAGAGTCAGCACTGGCACAAGAAAAAAAAGCACAAAACAGACAACATTTGTGCCATTGAAACTTTTGCAGGCTAATAATAATCCGCTGCACTTTTGTAAAATCTAGGGATATTGCATGCATTCTTCTAATGTTTATTTTAAATTACACACACACACACACACACACACACACAGTGATCACACGCAAATGAAAATAGACCAGAAATTAAATCAGTATTAAAATTTTAATGTTATGATATGATTATATTAAACAGCTAGTTTAAAAATAAATTATATAACAATTATAATTGTTTTAATTGTATTATTGCCTTTAAAATTAAAGTATTCACTGTATTTATTATTCAACCATAACACGCACGAAAGTTAAGTGTTTTATTCATCATATACAAAATGTGTTAATCAATTTAGAGCAGATAGCAAAGAAAAGTCTGTATAAATGCGTTGTACAATTTTGCAACCGTTCGATCGAAACGCACGAAACGAATTAAAAGATTCAATTTGGGGATAAATAGACTAATCTGTGATGCATTGCAAGAGAAAGAGAGAGAGAGACCTAAAGAGAGAGAGAGAGCACAGCACCCAAAGAAAGGGCTCATAAGCTCACACATACACATTCACTTACATATGTACATGGTTGCCACAATTGGCGCTTTTGCGCCAAAACTGGCTCTTTTTTTTCCTGTTGACGCAATGACACTTATTTTTTCGAATTGGCTCATTTTTTCATCAGTTCAGAATTAGCTATTTTGTATAGTTTTAGGTACATATTATTTTTATTTATTAACAAAATTATTAGATTATGTGCAGCTCGAGTCGGCGTTCATATTTAACTCTTTTTCATAAAAATTTCTCTCTCTCTCTCTAACTCGAAATAATGGAAAGAAATGCAAAAATAACAAAACAAACAACACACATGACGTGCGCTCATGAGCAGCGCCGCTATCACTCTCTCTCTCTCTCTCTCTCTCTCTCACCACTCATTGTCACAAAACAAACAGCACACACTGTTTAAAACTCACACCAAATTTTTACATATAAATACCACTCGTTGTTAATTCCCACCTGACACGGTCCACTTTCTGCTTCCCACTATTTTACTTCTTGGGAAATTTGTTGTTGAACGTAAAATGAAATACTAGTTAACGTTTAGAGGTGAGTTAATGTAGATATTCGTCGCTTGGGGCGCTTTACTGCTGTCCAAAGTGGTGAATTTCATCGGATGTCAGTTGCGCAAAATTGTTGGATTTCAAGTGCCAAATGGTGTTTAGCTTGGCTAAGCGCTTTAGTTGCCATTATTATCGCATGGGGCGCTTAAAATGCACAACTGACAATTCACCTCACCATGTCTGCTTAGCAATGCTCCAAACCTCTTGGTGGTGGATTGCATTAGTGCCCATTGTCACCGAGTGTAGCGCTGTTAGTTCATTCTCACACCACGGTGATGAACTTTGCTAAACGTAGGAATTTTGAAACTTTCAAAAATCAATTAAAAATTAAATAAAACCAATATGAAAAAAAAACAAGAAAATACAAAATTTCGTAAATTAATTAAGTTCAATCTAAAATTGGTTTTATGCATTTCGGTATTCGTGTGGCAAAGTTAGTAAAAATAAGAAAATTCAAAATTCGAGATAAGTCCAACAAAAATTCTAGCTTCAAAACTATACATTATATTCTGAACTTAAAAAAAAATGATCCAATTCGAGAAAATAAGTACCATTGCGCCAACAGGAAAAAAAAGTGCCAGTTTTGGCGCAAAAACGCCAATTGTGGCAACCGTGATTGTTCCTAAACTCTTGTTGTCTATCACTGCGGACGGCAGTCCGCGCTAGTGACGAAAGCAGCACGAAGGCGACTAGCAATATTTTACTTAACATTGAATAAAGAAAATATTTATTTTGTCAATTTGTATCTTGTGCGCCTCATGTGGCAAAATGTCACGCCCCAAGACTTAAGTTGCTTGATCCATGTGTTATTAAATAAATATTCAAATTTGGTAAATTCACTTTTCTTGCAGAAAAGGGACATGTTGATAGAATTAAGCCTTAAAGTGATACCAATATTTAATAAATATTCAATTTTCATCATTTCAATTTGCAGCAGATATTTGTTTTCTCTTAAATATTTGTACGTATGGCATGTGACAACTTGACAGCTGTGAATGAGGCAACAACGACAGCAACATGATTTGGCCAACAGGAAGACACTTAATATTCACTATAAGTTCAAGTAAGCCAAGCGGAATAAATCTTAAAGTCAAGGATATAAATATAGCTAATTTGCCTGTTTCACATAGATTTTGCTTTCAGTTTCAATGTTCTTCATTTTCAAAATAAAAAGAACGCTTCATAATATTAGAACATATAAACTCTTTAAAATTTAAATTGCTTCAATCTAAATAGGTTCCAGGTCAGAAAGTTCAAGTGTTTATCTTATGTGTAGCACTTGATGTCATAATTAAATCTGTTGTTATCAGTTATCATTTATTATCTTTATGGCCTGACAAAGTGCAGACTGAATCTACAAACTTGATTGTTATAATCAACATAACGAATTTAATTACTAAAATCATAAAGACAGACAATAAAAAAATTATTTATAGATATATATGTATATGTAGACTTTACTATGTATATAAAAAAAAAATAATCGTAAGAATAAAAAATAAAATAACATTTTAAAATATATTCGAAAAACAACATTAAAGTACGCATATTGTTTATTATTATCATTAATATTTTTGTATTACATTTATTGAAATTCATGTTTGTTTACAATCAGCGAAAGTGAAACTCGCCTCGACTCAGTTTTCCATTCGACAAGTTCTTTTTATTTTTATTTATTTCTCTTTCCCACCGAGCGTCACGTTTTGCCAAGTGTAACAGAATCTTTTATTTACGAGTATCAAAAACAGAGCTCCATTAAGAGCAATTAGAACTCCCCTTTACCCTCCCCTTTGCCCATTGCCCAGACGCATTGAAATTAAACAGATGTTTACACAGAATGTGACAAAATAAAATGACAGCAACATACAACAAATGTGTGAAGGTATTAATTACTTAGTCTAATCAATAGGGAACACCAAAGAACTTCCCCCTTTTGCCCTTAAAATATGTAAGCAAAATTAGCAAACGAGTAAAACATTAAACAAGGCAAGTGACATGTAACATTAAATGTAAACATGCAACAATAACAACAACAACAACAACCAATAGAAAAAACGACGTCAAAAGTAAATAAATATGAAAATAAGAATGAAAATGGAAATGAAAACATATTGCAAGCCGAGTAAATAAAAAGCAACAGCAAAAAAAAAGACGATAAAACATCTGAAAACGTTACCATTGAGACTGCTCGACAATAAGATACTCTGTAGCCAGTTAGTAAACATGTTGCAGTTATTCTTTCTGAACGACTAAAGTACAGATTTTGACTTGGTTATTGATGCTGAATAAAAATATTGGTTTCTTTATATTTTACTATATTTATAATTATTTAACTTGATTTAAAAACAAACAAAAAATCACTATCTTTAGTTAAATCAAGATTTTTTTTATGTAAATGTTTATATTTACATATATGTTGGTTGAAAATTCAGGAAATAATAAAATGCATTTGTAAAAATTAAATAGTTCTTTTGAGATACAAAATTTGTGCAACATAATATTTAGAAAAGGCTCGAAAAGGCGAAAAGGCACTTTTTGCTTAAAAAGGAGAAAAAAAGCCTTTTTCACCATTTTCAAAAAATAATAAAAAAATACTAGCAAAGAGATATTTGAAAAAGTTGCAGTTACTATTTAAATTGTTTAAAGAAACTTTCTGCATTAAAACATTTATTTTTAAAAAATCGAGGAAAAAAGTTGAAAAAGTAGACGTTTACAAAAATTCGAAAATTTCAATGGGTACCTAATGGGTTAGGTAAAATTTTATATCATTTAAAAGGTATTCGAATGATGCTAAACTTTACATGAAGCAAGTTCAAAATTTGGCTAGAACTAACTTAAAAGGGTGCCAAAATACTTCTGCCTATGACTGTAGGGTCCTTCAAAACTTAAAAGGCTTGCAGCCTTGCTAAATACTTCAAAGGAACGCAAATCCCATATTTTTTAGCTGTCACATATATTCCCATTAAACTATAACACCCTGTTTTGCTTGCAGTCTAAAATAAAAATAATAAAAACTGACAAGCTCAGCGATCACGTAGCGAAACGAAAGCGAAGACCAAACAGAGCATTAAACAGACAGACGAACAGACGCACAGACAAGCGACGGATGATCTGAGACGTTCTAATGAGAAAGCTGACCAGAAACTCTGATTTTTGGGCAACCAGATTGTGGGAGATGGGTGGGTGAGGGAGTGGGAGTGGGAGAGGGAGTGGGAGAGGGGGAAGATAGAACTCGTCTCAATTGGCAGAAAGTGAGAGCCAGTGTATTCGAGCTGCATTCGAACAGCATGCGAAACTGCATTCGGTATCTGGCAGATACGTGTGCCAAGCAACTAATTCGGAGAGGGCGCAAAAAACAAAAGCCAAACGCTGACCGAGCAGTGGCAACATTTCCATGGAAAGTGCCAAGCCGCCAACAAGTTCAACGATGCTGCTGCTGCCAATGTTGCTACTCTGGATGCTGCTCTGTGGCCCAGCAATTGGGTAAGTTCTAAAGTCAAACCAAACCATACATATTGAAAACTGATCTCAATTTGGCAACTGTTTGCAGTACTCCGATGGCCAAACGTGAGCTGCAAATGCTGGAAATGATGCGAAATATTCTGGGTGTGGATAGCTCCGACTTGGGTGGACGCAGTCAACGCTCGAGTCCGATGTTGTACGCCTCCTCGGTGCCCTGCGAGGACAGTTTGCCCGAAGACTCCAGCGACAGTCTCAGCTTCTTCGACGAGGATCTGGATGACAGCGAGGAGTGCGGTGACTTTGGACGACCCTGCGATACGGTGAAGGAGGCGCCAACTGAACTGGAGCCGTGTCCTCGTCCACTGCTGCCCGTGGATCATCCGTGCTTTGTCCGGGTAATTGTGTTGCGCACGCCTCTGTTGCGTCACGATCCCTGCACAAATTTTACCTTGGCCGTGCAGGCAACACCAACGACGACGACGAGTACGACACCGAAACCGAAACCGAAACTTAAACTGAAGCCGAGGAGTAGAAAGTGTAAGCCAAAGAAGGCCAAGCCCAAACCGGAGTCTCGAATGGCCAACGACGACGACGACGACGACGACATGGACATGGACATGGACAACACAACAACCAAATCAATCAACACCACAGCACAGACAGAAACGGAAACCAGCGCAGAATTCACAACAACAACAGTGCCAACAACAACTACAACAACAGCAACAACGACAACGACAGAGCCGGAAATTAACACAATAATGACGAGCACAACAACCGATGAAGTGCCAACAACAATGGAGGACACAACAACGACAGCCAGAACAACAACAACAACAAGAGCAACAACAACAACAAGAAAACCAGCAAGACCTTCAACCACAGCACCTAATAGAAAATTTAGAAAAGGAACAGAGCTGATGGCAGAAACAAGTGCCACAGCCTGGGATCCAAGAAACAATCTAAAGTCCCTCAGGAGCCGACGTCGCAAGGGCGGAAAGAAACGTCCGAGTGTTCCGGATACGCCCAAAATCAAATTGGATGGCTCAATGCAGTCCAGTGATGCACATCCGGTATTTCATAGCACCGAGGTAGCTGAGCTGAAATCACGGCCGGAAACAACAACAAAATCAAATGAAGTGGAGACAACAACAACCGACTGTGTGGAAGATACGAGCGAAGTGGAAGACGAAATCGTTGGAAAAGCCAATGACGCTAATGAAACTGAAGGTAGGTCAAGAACTAAACAAATTATGACAAATAATGCTGCCAAAATTATGGGAATAACAATTAGAAATTAGGAAACCAACATAAGAAATATTTAATTAGTTAGACATAAAATTGGATAGGTAAAACACAATAGGAAAAACCAAACTTATAAATGTAGCTTTTTTTTAATTTTGGCTATTGCAGGTTGTCCACTTCTAGTTAGACTCCAAAAATACTCCAAAATAGGACTAGCAATATGTTTCACTTTTTATACTCTGAGCCCAAAATAAGCAAAAAGGAATAAATTATGTGTTAATATCTTATTTAAATTTTCATTTTATGATAATTGCCAATTAAATACGAAATTTTACCAAAGTTCGAAAAATCAAAACTTGATGTTTCCTAATTTTATTACGCTGAATATTAATTTATTAAATTTTCTTGCATTTCCTTCAATTTTTGTATCTTCAAATTGAATTTTTTGTTTAAATAACTCTTACTAAAATATTCCGAATTTAATTTTCCCAACAGAATTAGCATCGGGTAGCGAGGACTGTGAGGATGCCGAGGATCAGGACACGAATCTATGTCCACAATTCTCAGCGCCCGAGGAGCCAGGTGAGTTAAGAGAAAACTTGCAGTTTTATACCATGATGATCAGTGACGACAATTTGATTAATTTCCAGCCAATATGCGACTTTTGCCTGGTTCGCGCTATCGGAAGCCCGTCAAGAACTATGTGGAGCCCATTCTGTATGAGGGTCAGTTTGCCAAGCCGCGACAAAGGATTGGCATGTTGCCACCGCAGAGACGGGACTATTATGTGAGCAACAAGCAGATAATGCCCCGACCCAGACCCAAGTACAGGGAACCCTTGCCCCACTCCATCTACATGAACAACATTGTGCGGGGAGTGAAGTGCAGCGATGAAGTGGAAGGGCATCCAGGTGGACATCCAGGAGGACATCCAGGTGGACATCCAGGAGGACATTCTGGGGGACATTCGGGTGGACATCCACATTCGCATCCGCATCCCCTGCTGCCGAGACGTTATCGAAATGGAAAACCGACAGCGCCACAACGCATCTGGATGGGCAGACATCATGGGCCAGGATACGTTCCAGTTCCAGGCTCTCAGGCCCCCAATCATGGACACATTCGTGGGCGACCAAGTCCACTTTATGGACTCGGTTCGGCAGAGGATCTGGACTCCTTTGACCACGACAGTGATCAGTATTATGACGATGGTTCCGCTGAACGTCTTCCCTGGACTCGTGACCAACATTCGCCGACTTCGTCGCCCACTGTGGATCCTTGCCAGGCTGAGCATCGCCAGGAGCGAGAGAGGGAAAGAGCTAGAGAACGGGAGCGAGAGAGGGAAAGGGAAAGGGAAAGAGAAAGGGAGAGCGATAGGGAGAGAGAGAATGATCATCACCTGGACTATCCACAACCTGTAGCTCCACGTTTCTTTACCTAACCGTAAAATAAGCACAAGTTATTGGCATATCTAAGCACCACAATAAGTAACTGCACCACCAATATACACTACTTTCAGTACAGGGTATTAAAATGGGAAAAATGTAAACATAGCTTCATTATTAAAAAATAAAATATATTAAATGTTATTTTAACTGAAATTCTATTCTGAATATATGAATGCAGCTCTTTACTTCACTAATAAAAAAGATTTTATTTAATATTGAATTTAAGTTTTGTATTTACTTAAAAAAAATGGAAATCTGTTCAGCATCGACAGACGAGTTGAAATTGACTTTTCCATCTATCTGTAAAAACACATATGGGTAATTCTCTAATGTCGAATGCGACATTCGTACGCATTCAAAGTGAAATAAAACATATGCCCAAACATTATTTTGCTGTGACAAAAGGGGAAACTTATAGGTCTTACTTAGCACTATAATTGATGCTTACGTTGATTTTGGGAAATTGTTCGTTTTCAAGATAATTTAAAATAACCAAGACATTCGCACGCGACTCAGATAGAAGTCGTTTTTTCGGCGACCAGCTCTAACACGAATTTCGGCAAAACGTGAACGAATATTTTGATCCAATTTATTTTGAAATGTAATGCATTAATTTATCTAAAAAATGCATTTTGTTTGATTTAAAAATATTAAGAAGTTTTTTTTTTAAAATTTTATTTGAGTCACTGTCGCACGCGACATGTCGCACGTGACAAAATATTCCACAAAATATTTATGTTGTTTCTGTCTCTCTTTTTTTAAATTATATATCGAAACCGCTCGAAAAACTTATTGCAAATTAAAATTTCAATATATTTCTATGTGTTAAAATGGTTTATGTTACAATCTTACTATCCTTCTTAGTGTAATCGATAGAATACAAACGGTCCATTTTGGAAATCAATTTTTAAGAAAATGGGCAAAAATATAGAAAAAGTGAATTTATTCCAATGTAGAATCTATATGTTCATCCTATTGAATTTCTTCTGGCGTATATTGCTTAAATAAATAACTTGAATACATTTTTGGAAGGAAATTTCACGAGATGTGAGTTTTTGATAAATTTTTCGTTTTTAGCCTCGGTTGACATTTCTGTGGAAATGCCCATATGTAGATTATTATCAATTGCTCTTTCAGGTCTCAAATGCAGAGAGAAATACTTAAAAATCGCATTTACTGAAACTGAAAGAAAATTTAAGTTTAGCTCAAGCTTTCGAATGGAGAATATAAAATTGTTATCAACGTACCAATCATACTTGGGACTTTAATTTAATTATTGAAATTTGTGAAGACCTTTAATAAATAAGAACAATTTTAAAAAATAGTAAGTAAACGGAATATTCTTTTGAGCTATTTTATTTTTATTAAGTAAGATTTTTATGCAATTTTATAACCGTCAAATGATGATACTCAAATGACTTTATTCACCAAAATCCACAAAACCCACAAAAAATATCTGTCACAAGCTGTTTAATTAGGAAACTTCAAAGCTGCGATGAATCCAAATGTGATACGTCAGCAGCGAAATTTCAATTGCTTTATAAGTAGCATTTGAACTGCTCAATCTATGAGCTTTCGAATATCCACTTGTCGGTCAATGAGTGTCAGGCACGCGCTCATAATGACTAAATGACTATTCATGGCTAAATGCCACAAACTGGGCGGTCACCTGATTGCTTAGCTGTCCAATGTGCCTTGTGAGACACTTGTTAGGATTGTTGAGCCAGACGAGCCAAGGAAATTTCGAGGTTTAATGATATGAACAAGGCTGTGATTGATGAGCGACCCACAACTGTTCATTACGAGAATAATTATGTGAATTGACACGCACACTTCTCATGCAAAGCAGTAAAGCAAATATATACGGAAATTTCCAAATATATTGCCAAACCATGAATGAAGTCCATTGTTTAATTGCGTTTGTCACTTACAGATAAACTTAATTTAAAAACAAATATTTATTTATATTTTTATACACTGTTGAACAAAAGAACCTTTAACATTAGGTAAACTTCAAATGACAATATGAATTAGAATTAAGAATGATTTAAATTTTGTAAATTGCGCTTAAAATTAAAAAAAAGAAGACTTTAAAAAATGAATATTTATTTATTTTGTTTTAAACTATCGAACAGAATAGCTCTATTCACTAGGTAAACTTAAAATTACAATAACAAAAAGATTTAGGAATAATTCCAAAATAAAATGATCAGGTATTAATAGTAAGTATATAATTATAAGTATATAATATATAATTAAAAAATAAAATAATAAAAATATTTATTACAAATTTAATCAAATTAAATTCAATGACATTGAAATTCTTTCATATTCTTTGAATAGTATAGAATATATTCTTCCGCTCTCTTTGAATTCTTCTTTTCGTTAGCTTTATCACATTTTATTATTCCATTTAATTTGCTTCATTTGTGATATCTGCAAATTGTGGGTCACACAACTTGTTATCAGCTGTCCACTTTATAGTTTGTCGTGTGGTAAACCCTATTGTTTATCATGTAGCTCAGTTCATGACAACATATGACTCGCAAAGCGTGCAACAAATACATTCACATTCACATTCACATCATATTACTTCACATCACATCACATCACTAACAAATCAAAAGAGCGAGCCCCAAAGGAGCAGAACAAAATGAAAACAAATTACAGCCGCTTTTACTCTCCACACCCCCGCACTCAACACAAACTCTCAACTCTCTTTTTAAGTTGGCACCCACGCTCTCTCCCACTCTCTCTCTCTCTCTCTCTCTTTCTGGCACTGTAAATGTCAATGGTGCGACAGGAAGCCGTGTGATTGTTGCGACGGCGCAAGAGAGTGTTGTTAAAGTACAAGCAAAGAGAGCAATAGCGAGAGAGCGTGAGAGAGGCCATTGGGAAGCCGAGTCTAGGCCTATGGGGCAATGTGTACTGATTTTTTAGGTTCTCCTGGCTCGCGGCTCAGTGCGGACGTGTTTTTCAGTTCGGTCGGAAAAACCTGCACGAAACCAGTTAACTAAGAAAGTTGCAAAGAAAAACAACAGAAAAACACCCACAAAAAGTCAATCAATTAAATCGAAAGAACCAAACCAAATGCAACACAGCCAATTAAATTCAATCTTTTAGCTAAATATCTTGTTAACTAATCAGTGTATTAAATGTGTGTCTACCTAGATTTGAAGTGAATCCAACTAGCCAAAAAAAAGAGCAAACCTCAACTTAAACCGAAAAACCTAAACCCGTACCCTTAACAAAAAGTGCATTTAAAACGAACGTAGATTCTTTTAGCCAAATACCAATCCCATATTTATAGTGTGTGTGTGTGTTTATGTGTGTGTTGGCCATTTATGTTAATCAGCCAAGCTAACTGGCAAAGCAAAGCAAAAGGTGTGAACCAACAGCAGCAGAAGCAGAAGCAGCAAATAACCAAATCCAAAATCGATAAGAATTTTAAAAATAAATTCCAGCATCTGCACGGTCAATACCCAAATAATTAATGCTCGGAAATCTCGTTATTTCCTTAATTGAAATAGCAAACACTGCCACATTAACGAGCTAAAATTCGACTCGATTTCAATCCACCAAAACCACCGTTTCAAAATCGAAATCTAAAGATAAACACCAAATGGGCAGCATTTAAAGGGAACAACAAGGACAGCAGCAGCATCCGCAACAGCATCAGCCCCAACAGCTACTAACTGGGTCAGTAAGCGGTTGCTACTGTTGCCAAGTTCTCTACTCTCTACCACCTCGTCCACCCTCTTGGCCAGGGCTTCCTGGCAAACACGGTAAGTTACTTTCATCTCACAGTCAAGTCGTGGCGAGCACCGAGCAAACTTTTCACTTTTACTCGACAATTCTTTTTGTTGTTATTTCCCATTGTTATGGCACCACTTGAGTTGGAGGCAACCACAACTTATCTTCATTTAAGGAGGAGGAGAAACTTTAGTAGCACTTCATAAAAATTTTTAGTTTTTATGTGCGACTACTCAGAGAAGAGAACATAAATTTTAAAGGACATGCGATCCATAAAAAAATAATATTTATTTACTAGATTACTTGAAAAGAAAAACTTAACTATTTGGAAGCATTAAATATTCGTTGAATAATATGTTTTTTAAAAGCTTGATACGTTTTACAAGTATTATTATAAAAACTGTAATAAAAAGTTACAAAATTTCATTTAAATATTTCAGCTTACTAGATATAAAATAATAAACTTTTATTTAAATAAATTCACATGAATAATGCAAATAATACAAATAAGTTGCAAAATTTCAGTTAACGGTGGCGCCAACCACCGAATTAGCTTTACATTTTGGTTAATTCGCAATTATTGGTTGAAAACAAACGAGGTAATAACGAGCATTTTCTCAATTTTAGCTGAGTAATGCGAAACTAACTGAAAGGTAATCAATGCCAGGCACGAGTATCGACTAATGGGGGAATTCATGGAATCCACATTGTGTTGTTGTTGTTGTTGTTGTTGTTGTTGTAGCCACCTGATCCGAGTTGCCCTTGAGTGGTGCATTAGGGAAAACAACTGCTGCCTGAATGTCTGGCATAGCTGTATTGATAAGACCCGTGATCTTAGGATTTCAGCTGTCATTGGCTTACTTAACATAAATTATTACAACAGAGATTTGTCTTATAAAGCGGGTCAGCGGATCAGCTTTGGTTCTTATACCCCAATAGTGGTTCGTTGTCAATTTTCTTGGCGCCACTGTCAACTTAAGTTGGCGTATCCCAATTTGTAGATAGCCAAATACTTTTTGGCATTCAAGCCATGCCAAGTACTAAAAGCCTCTGGCATGCTTGATAATTTGCCAACTTTGATTGGACATTTTGGTCAAACTTTGTATAAAATTAACATTATTTAAAATAGATCAATCTTATTCTTATCTGAAGCACGGTATTTATAAAATGTAAATGGATTGGGAGTTATGGAATTTTTTGGGTCAAGGTATGAGAACTAGTGATGTATATTCAAATTATAGATGAAGTTTTTAATCGACAACAGAAATCGAGTTGTCGATATATTGGCAAATAATACTGATATAAAAAAGTGAAAAATACTGAACTTAGGCTGAAAATCGATGTAGTTCACTCGAGATATCGTAAAAAAAAAAATAAGTAAAATAATTGATATAATCCGCAAAAATCGAGTAGCCGATATTTCGAAGCATTTTAAAAAATTTAATAGAGAGTTATGAGCAGGGACCGTAACTTTTATAAGTTTTAAAATAAATGTTGCAAATTAACAATTATTTAAAAATTTTATTTTTAAGTTACGAAATAACAATACTTTGTAATTTAAATTTAAAAAGTTAAAAATAATAGTTAAAATTCATTTTTTAATAAAAGTTGAGAAATAACACCTATTTCTGATTTTTTCAATAAAAATAAAAAATAAGAGTTATTTTTTATTCTTGTTATAAAAGTCACAAATAAGAGTTATTCCGTAGCTTTAATTTTAAAAATCAAAAAATAAGTGTCAGATATATAGTAAGTGTTATTTCTCAACTTTTATTAAAAAAAAGACCTTTAAGGATTATTTTTGACTTTTTAAATAAAAATTAAAAATAAGAATTAAATTTGATTTGTATCTTATAAATTGAAAATAGAAGTTTTTTGCGGATATCAGTAGTTCCGACTGAAATAGGAATTTTGGTGTTTACCATTTTATTGTAGCATGATTTTTTTAGTTGAAATTAGCATTCATAACTCTTATTTGCAGTCCCTGGTTATGAGCTCGAACTGAAAAAGTACTCAATCTAAGTCAATTTCGGTATTTCTATTACGAATATTAATACAAGCACTAACGTTTTAATTGAATTTAATTTTTATTATTCTAGTTTTTACTTAGCACAAAACAGTTTAAACAAAAGTTTTACCAGGAAGTCAAAAAAGATCACACCCTCGAATTTCTTGCGTAACTTGAAGGCTCGACAAATATACTCAGAGAAAGTCAAACAAACTGAGCTTTAGTCGGCGCCATAAAACAAATAGAGCTTTTCAGTTAAACTCCACTTGCTGACTGTTAACTATTCACTGGGCTGATATATGTATATATGGTTGCGTGGGCCATGAGTGTGTTGGCCATAACTCATATGACACTCGTGTCGAATAGGGCTAAGGTTCTGACACATGCAATGCCGATGGCAGGCTAAAGCCTTGAGGACAAGGACATTAAGGAACACACATAAGCCCGTCAACGCCAAATGTTGACTCCAATCGATGGTTATTTTTATACGGCCTGAAAGCTGTGTCTGCCCCCCTCCACCATCTGGTTTAAGCCGCATTACGTATTCATTGCCTTAATTGGTATGTGGTGTAGCTTATGCTACGAATTCCGATTCCTCACAGTCTCTAATGAAACTCGACACTGTTTAGATCTTAAAAATATGTATATAAGCCACCTTAAGCCAGCGGCCAAGTTAAAAAAGTTCTTTTATAATTAGCATGTGGGTATAAATAAATATAAATTATCCTCCAAGCCAGTCATGTCAAGTGACAGCGTGTATGTAAGTACAGCTACTTATTCTAGACTAACCTGCTTACCGTTATGCATTATTAACTTTACGACTTTCAGATACACTAAAAGACAGATTTGTTAATTGATCGTTTTATACAATTCCTTTGAAATTTGTAAATAAAACTATTGGATATAAAATGTAATAAATATCTCTAAGGTACTATGTAAAGTATGATAGTTATAGATACATAAAAAGAAAATATAGAAAATTGTACATATTAATTACTACTTTTAAGCGATAAAATATCTTTATCAGCGGAATATTAAATTTCTGTCAGACTTGTAACCTGCAACGTTAACTTACTAAAATATTATGAACATTTCTCAATTCACTTTAATAATAATTTATGCAAAAGCCAATTCTTTTTATAGGCTACCACATTTCCATTTAATTTTGGATTTTGAGTTTCAAACGTGACTTATTAAAACGTAATCTTTATTTCTCGTTAAACCAAAGAGTTAACGAGCCCTTTTCAAACCATTTGGTTTTTTGTACCTTCTGGCTTACATCCTTGGCTATATTTAGCCAGAATTGCCGGCTTTAATGGGCTCACCCACAGTCGCTTGAGTGGTTTCTGGAAAGTGCGTTTCGGGGCGCGTGTCAGCCAAGTGGTTAAATCTAAAGTCCCCCTCGAAATTCTCCGGATTACATGCGAATAAATACATATGTATGTATGTCCTCTATATCATTGTTGGTTGTTGTCTGTGGCTTTTGTTGTCGCATCATCATCATCGGATTTCGCAACACTTTTAATTCGACCTTACAACGCTATCTATCTAACTGGCCTCAATGCCTTGACTCTGTGTAACCATATAAACTCGTAACCATATACATATGTATACTTAGTATGAGTAAAAGACAAAAAAATCAATACCGACAACGTTTTCCTTTCATTTGCTGATTTTAGCACACGCTGCGAAAATGAAAATTTAGTTTACACTTGACAGAGGCACGAGTCAGCCTAACATTTCCCCACATTCTCTTTCCTCCTCCCCCCTATTGTCATTTGCTTTGCCATTCGCACGTTTTATAGGTCCAGTTTTCCTATGGGCCAACACACACTGACTGGCTACATTTTTCATATCCGTTATGTGTCTGCCAAATAGAAAAAAAAGTAACCTAAAACGTCAATTTAAATAAGTTAATTCAATGCAATGGGGGGCGGATGATAAAATCATATGCAAAACATACAGAAATTGTGTGCAGCAAATGTGAAAAGACATTCATTACATGCGAAAATTGCATTTGCCGATGCGCAGCTTTCATATTTATAATTCGATTTTCGATGTTCACAAAGGTTGCTTTTCTGAATGGATTTGTCAAGCTTTAAATACATTAAGGTGCTTAAAATATGAAATAAATTTTAATTTAATAATAAATATGCTTAAGTGAATTAAATGTAAAACGCTTCAACAACTTTATATTTTATGCTATAAATTTGTTTTTATTACACTGAGTAAATATAATAAATCCTTATTTTTCTGCCTTAATAATGACTGTTAAATGTAATGAAAATTCTCTTAAAATGCATAAATACAATATACAAAATTAAAACACTTTTAGTCACCTTGCAAATTATTCAAATTGTGTGCATGCCACAATTTCTATTAAACAATTTTCAGTCAATGACTGGTCAAATTTAATTTAATTAAATTGCATTGCTGTTACAGCAAAATCAACAAGAAACCTCTCTAACCACAGAGTGTCACACACATTACACATGCATGCACTCACACATACACATGCACACAGACTTACACCCATACATATTACCACATTGGCATCCTTTGGCCGGTTTCCGCTTGCAAAGGCATCAACTTGACAAACTTGCAACGTGCTCATAACACAATAACTGTGTGAGAAGCCGTAAAGTAAACACATTAATATAACTACAGAAAGAGCGCAGTCAACATTTAAAGAGAGCACCTAATGCAATGAAAGTTCTCTGTGCAACAGTTGCAGCCAGTAGCTAAGAGAGAGAGCGCGTAAAAAAGAGAGAGAGAGAACACAATGCAGCGGCATTAAACAGCTGAGCCGACGATGCGAGCAAAACTCTGGCGAGGTGTAAACTTCTCTACTTTTAACCCGGCCGAATTAGTCTGGCGCGCGACTCAATGCAATGCAGATAAGGCTGCAGCTACCGATAACCGTTAACCGGAAAAGTGCCGGAAAAGTGCTTAAAGTGATGCCAAAAATTGAAAACTATCTATCAACTATGCATATTGGAAAGTGCTTAAAGTGTTAGCTCCTAAATTTGGCTTATTTCAGTACATCAATTGTTGCAGCCATTGACTTTGGCCAACTCCTTTTGCCAGTTTGTTGTTGCTGTTGCTGTTGTTGTTGTGGTGTCCTTTGTGTCTGCAACAAACGCAGTCGACGTCGACGTTGGCGTCGCTGCAAGTCGAGTCAATAACCCGTCGTGTCTTTGTCTCCAAACAACTAGCGGATATTTGAAAATTGTTAATCTGCCAATTGCTGTGGTCAGCGAAGAGGAGAAACAAAGTGGTGCGGTGGTTCAGTGGTGCAGTGGTTTGACAGAATGCCGAAACAAGTCCAATTACAGGCACAACTCAAACATATCCATTTCAATGGCAGGTTGCCAAAAGTGTTAACAACGGATAGCAGCAGGTAATAGAAGCCAACAGTGCGTATGAGTAATATATGGGTACTAAGAAAATGTAGCCCAAGGTTTTTGTGTTGATGAAATGGAAAGTTAAAAAAATTATATATAATTTCAATATAATGTGGAATTATGACTTTAAATTAAAAATTTAAAAAAATATATACCATTTTAGAATTTTTGTGAAATAAGGTTTTAAAATAATAACTGAAATATGATATATATTTTTAGATTTAAAACTAAAAAAAAATGAAAACCTTAAAAATATACACATATTTTAATGAGTAATGAATGAAATAACTAATTGACTAAATTATAATTGACTTCATACTCAAAAGTTATTTCGAAAAAAACATTCTTTGATCATAAAAAGATTGTCATAATCATTGATGTGCCAACATCTGTACAACTTTTAATTCATTTCACAATAAAAAACAAACAGAAACAGATTTAAAAAACAGCTGTTGTTGGTATTCGAATAGAACTATCTAATATGAAGTCTAGGCATGAGCCATTTATTAGTGTTAGCAATAAAACAAGCTTGATGTTTGTTTTAAATTTTAAATTGAAAACTATTTTTATAAGTTGAAAAACATTGACTTTACCCCATATACTATATTTAGCATTACGCTATATTTTATTGTAAATTATTACTAATAATAATAACAGTTATTTACGTGCCCCAGACACGTACACAATAGAGGAGTCTCCAAGCTGTATTTAAATTAAGCAAAAAAAATAAAGAAAAAACACTCATACTATGGGCAGATTCAAGAAATTTGAGCACAATAGCTTTTCCATATTGAAAGCTTGAAAGCAAATTGAGGCGTATTACTTATAGACGTAGTGCCTCCAATTAAGTGACAATAGGAACTTCCGCGGCACGCACACCTAGCCCAGAATATTCTCGTAATAGGCTAAAGCTCAAGTCTACTACTTACGTCTAATCATTGGGTCAACAAATTATGATTTGAAAGCATTTGATGAGCTGCCTCGATACGAGTATTTGTCGGGTATTGTCATTAAAATGCGATTAGGCCATAAATTAAACTTGATGGCGTCTAATTGAAAGCGTATATCAGTTGATAGGTCCAAAAGGCTTTAACCATATCGCAGATAATGTCAAGTGGCAGCTGTCGGAAAAACAACAAACTATGAAATATATAAACTTCCAGCAAAAGAATGGAAACAGAACTTTTAGAAAACTTTAGCTTACTTTCCGTTTTGTTTGAGATAGTCACATGTGTGTGAGGGGTGTATAGGATGTGTTGGTGTGTGTGTGTGTGTGTATGCCACTGCAGTGGGTCAATAACATGGCAAGTGCAGATGGTTATTGTCTGGCGCAAATCCTTTGTTGTAGTGCATGATAAGCGCAGTGTGGCAGGAAGCATTCGATAAGCGAACAATAAGCGTGCAACAACTCTGTCTGTTGCAGCCAGTTTCTGCAAAGGTGTCTACTCTCTCCCTTACTCTCTCTCTCTCTTTCACTCTCTCTTACTCTCTTTCTGCGTCTGCCTCTCTTCCGCTCTATATTCCCTAGCTACACTAGTTGGCATTTCTGTTTTGCTTGCCTCATTCTCCTATGCGACATCCAAGCGGGGACATTGATCCCATTTGCCAGGCTGAGCCCCGCCTACACTCTCCCCCTCTCTCTCTCCCCCATTCTCTCACTCTTTCTAAGTGTGTCTTATGTATGTCATTTCCGCCATGCAACGTCTGAATTGCCTCAGGCGGCACGTGTCTCTTGGGGAGACCTTTTTAGCCCATTTTAGCCCATTTTACCCCATGACTGATCTATTTGTACTTGTGCAGCTATAACAATATATCATAATACAATTTAGCATTATTTACGATTTAATTGTCGCTCTGTTAATTGCAAATAATCATCGAGTGCAAATTGTTTTTCGCCTAATGCGTGAAATTTGTTGTTTGCCTGCGATAAGCATGAGAAATGTAACCATGAGCGAGCAAACTACTAGTTCATTCCATTCTATTCATTTCATTTCGTATTATTTAGTAGTTTCTCTCTGTGTCTCTCTTTGTTCTTGTCCTTGTCATATGCAGGACTTTGGTTGTCCTTGCCGCTGACGCCTCAAATTTAACGCATTTAATGGTGTCCCTCAAAGACAATAAAACTGGAAGCAAATGCCAGAGAATGACATCAGAACAACTAACAAACAGAACATTTTAGCACGACTTTATATGAATCTTTTGACGGCTCCCAAGGCAAGGGTCGCTTATTTAACCAATAACAGTGGCAATAAGAAAGCCAAACCATCAACTGTTGGCCCTGAGCTTATACCGTTTACAATAAATTATCACATGGCCTTCTCAACGTCAATAGACTTAGCTCATCCTCGACTGAGAAGTATGGGACAAAAAACATACTAAGACCTAATAGGATTTCAAATTTATAAAACACAATTTTAAGCAACCTGTAAGCAAAATATAAATAAAAATAAAAAAAATAAAGTATAATAAATACATATATTTTCAACTATGTTTGATAAAATTATAATAATAATAAATATTCTATTGGGACTATACTACTATCCCATTTGTTTTTCTACACATCTTTGACTTTATTAGTTATTGTAAAGACAGCCTTAAATTTATATTAATTAATCATTAAATTCCTTGTTTTATTGACTCTTTATTTATTTATTACTTTATACACTCATTTACATTCTAAATATTTACAGTCTTAGAACAGAACTATGTTCACAAGTTTGTCAATAATATATTTATTGTAGACTTGTCATTCATTTGATTTCTATTTGTTTATCTATTTGAAGGCTAATTGAACAATGAAATTAATTTTATCAATATTCTGAGCTATAAAAAAATTGTGCTAACTCAATTTGTTGTTGATTCAATAGAAACAAAATATTTGTGAGCCTGTTTGCTCAGACACAAAACTGGTTATTCGGCCATATCTTCATTAGTACCAGTTAAAAACACATTAGAGCTCTTAAAAAAATCGTTTCCGAATTTGTGAAATTTGTCAAAATCATAAACCTATCAAAGCCCAAGCAGAGTTATAAACATATAAGAGTTAACAAAATAGAATCAAATGATAAGCTGAAATTGAAAACCTTATCGAACGGTTCTCACAAGTGGCTAGACCAATGACGTGCCAAACATCGACGATAATCATCTGTATTGCGTTGCTTGTCACGTTTATTAAACAATTTAGTTGCCAAGTTAAGTACTCAAGATAAGTTTCGAAACACAACACAAAATTAAGATTGAGAATAACAAATGATTTTAAAATGCTTGTCAAATAGAACCGAATCTTGTTTATGACACAGTTCCTTCGACTGGAAATTAATGAAGTGACGCCTGTGTATCTTGATTATTATCAAGTATTCGTCGATTTGACGTCAATGCGGCTAAGATCTATAGCGTTCATATGACTAATTGTATGCAATATCTACTTGAGACCCTCGAAAAAAAAAATAGGTAGGGCTTTGCTTAAAGTTCAGACTTTAAATAAAGTTCTATCTATAAAGTCATGTACCGACTATCGATCATGTTAAATGTGCACACGTGTCACAACAATTTGCTATGACAAAATCAACATCAATTCTTCAATATTTTATGCTTTAATTAGTCAAGTGTTAATTATTGATAATTCGAAGAAAATGAATTTATTAACAATAAATCAACAAACTGTTGCTGTGGGCCTGATATGACCTAAGCAAAGACGATTTTTAAACGGAAATCAGTAAATGATTTCTGCAAATAAACAAATTATTTTGAAATCCAATTCGGAACTGGGAGTTACAATGAACCGCGCTCAATAAAAGCCATATTGTAACGTGCTGACTTTCTGACTGCCTCCGTCTAAGTCTCAGTTTGTCAATCAATCAGTTATTCAGTTGACTTAAGTCTGTGCTGAGGTGCGACTAATTATTTTCGAGGCGTCGAAACCCGATGCGGTTGACGCTTTCTAGTTTAAGCCAGTAAAATGCAGTCGGCGTCAATACGCATCTGACACAGGCAACAACTCGTTGTAAATTAAATTTAAATAAATACTAGCGGGCATTATAAAATCAACACAACACGCTTCGCATGCAAAACGTTTATTTTTCCTTCTTGTTTCTTTTTCTGTTTGTTTTCAGTTTTCTTTTGATTTAACCTAACCACACAGCTGTTTTCCGATTCAGAGCGGTAGTTCTCATTAGCATGAGAATACATACACACATATTTATATATCACAATAAATCAGCACTTATAATGTGAGACACTTTTTTGTGGCATTCCGTTAGTAGCTGTTATTATACATAGCCAGAAAGTGTCGCGCCAGACATTAAAAAACCACAGAGAGCGATGCGTGCTTGATTATTTCTTAATCTTTTTTTCATACTTTCAGTTCGATGTATGTCCTCGTATCGCGTGATAAACAAAATGCTCAGTTAGTAGATACCAGTTCGGTGCGGTCGTCAGAAGTGACATTTTTTAGGATCGACGCACAAAAAACAAAGAAAATATTTAAATATTTCAAAATTAGCAAATGTTTGTCAAGCCTAAAATCAAGTGTCAGCAGAGAAAGCATTGTATATAAATGAATTTATTGCTATATAAAACTACAATGTAACCGTTCAAGTCATTTGGATTAATCAATATTATTAAAAAACTAAAGCAGCTCTATCTAATCATTACTTAAACAGTTTGAGAATAATATACGAAATGACTCAATATTTCGATTTCTATTATCTAAAAAAGGTTTTAGCTATTATGTAGCCACCACTTGGAATACTGCCCCATTAAAAGGCTGCCTTGACTTGTCTCCGAAATTTGTATGTTTGTAAACAAAAATAATAAAAAAAAGCGCTCAAAACAAAAGAAAAACGTAAACAAAATCCAATTCATAAATTATCTGTATTTCTAGTATTTATGCAAATTTAAATATATACATATTCATTTGATTGCAAAGAGTCTAGTATTTTGACAGGCAACAGAAACTGAAATAAATACATATATTAGATTATTTGTATTAGGTGAACGCACACGTGCGGAAATACAACACTTTTATATTTGACGCTACATTTAAAAAAAAAAAGTATTATATTTCACATTGGTCAAACATTGGTTCCAGCCAACTGCCAACCAACTAATTTGGTAAGTTTCTCTCAAACATTTTTTGGTATGGAGCAGCTGTAACCAGTTCTGACAATACATATCAATGAATGCAATCACAGCAAAACAATACAACACTGAACAAAACAAAGCAACAGCAAAACGAATATGTATGTAGTAAAAAGCAAAGGAAAAATACTACTTAATTGCCAGTTAAGTAAACAGCCTGTAAAGAAAACTAACTGATAAGAGGCCAATCAAGAGGCGAAGTATGAACGAACAAGGGCGATAAGAATAGAAACGGCGAATATCGATAGAGTCAAGAAAGATAATCAACGTTTTAAACACACACTTGTAATCAAAAGTCTATTGATATTGTTATATGAAAATCTTCCCTTATACATATGTATGTATGCGCTCTTGGTCAGACTGCCTGTCGCACTGTGACACCAGTTTGATAGTCATTTAACTAAATGTGTAGTTAAAAGCAACAGATGATTAAAGTGTACTACAAATTAATGTCGCCAAGTTATGTAAAATATTTTATTCACAAGGTAGCTATTACATATCAAACCTATTGAAAATGACAACATTAAAAATTCATGAGCAACTATTTTGTATATTTCTATTATTATTTGATGCTTTAACTGGTTTTTATTTAATTTCTTCAAATGATTTATTTTACAATTGTCATTTTAATGTTATCTAGTGTTGCCAATTTAGCTATTTTCCCTACAGATTTAGTGGGTTGCAACTGGCAAATGCGGGATAAATTGTAAAACAGCGGGTAGCGGGAATTTTAGCTACTTCAAAAATAATTTTAGCTTTTTGAAAACATCTGGTAACTTCATGTATTTTTTTATGTTTTACGATGCCACACTTAAACACTTTGTAGTATTTTTTCCATTTGAATGGCACAAAAACATCGATAAGCCAAAAGAGCATTAAATTTTGTCGTTTTTAACTATGAAATCAATTGAATCTATCACAATTTATGAATCGATCGGTGAAAATGCGTAAAATATATACAGTGGTCCACTAATGTCTTCATACCCCCTAACTTTGTCAATTTGATATCTTAATTTAATCATCTATTCATTTAAATTCCGTTTGAATGATGCATAAATTTCCTTAACCCATTAAGTACTCATGGAAAATTTTTAAATTTTTTTTTCTAAAAGTGAATTTTTTAACTTTTTTCCTCGGTCCCAAACAAAAAATATTTTGATGCAAAAAAATTCTTAAAACAATTCTAAGAGTGATTGTAAAAAATTTTAAAAATAACTTCGCTAGTATTTTTTATGATTTTTTGAAAATTGCTAAAAAGCCACTTTTTGTATGAGAAGGAAGAAAAAGGGGTTAAAATAGTAATTTATATTAAATTTTAAAAAGTCATAAAAAATATTAGCGAAGAGACTTTTCAAATTTTTTACAATCACTCTTAGAATTGTTTTAAGAATTTTTTTGCATCAAAATATTCAAAAAACACTGGATTAAATCAATGAAAATATCGTTTCTTTACTCCAGCGTTTTTTTTAGCTATCAACAAATTTTTTTTAGCTATTTTCAGCTTTTTTCAAAGGCTATTTTGGTTTTTTCATGTTCCGAAGAGTTGGCAACACTGATGTTATCACACAATATGCAATTAAATGATCGACTCAAGCTTTCGTTGATTTTCATTCATGACGTGAACCACTGTGCATGCTCGACGACGCGACGTCGCTGCCGGCGCTAATCGCAGCGCTGCCGACAGCAGCAGCGGCAGCGGGTTAAGCGCCAACGCTGCTTCGCTTTGAAGATCGGCCAGTTAGCAGTTAGTCTGCAATCGTCCGGGCTTGCAGCTAGTCGATAGAACCGAGCGAGCGAGCGAGCAGAGTAAATAAAATATATAGAATTTGTAGTGTTTTTGTTAACACATCTTCGTCTATCGCATAGTTCGCTTTTTATACTCGTAATCGCCGTCTAGTGATAAACAAATCGAACGCGCAATTCGAACAACGAACGATACGCGATCGTTTCAGTTCGTTTTCGGCACAGAACTCGAGTTTGGAGCCATAAGTTATGGCCCACAACAATGAAGACGGATCGTAAGTAAATTGTGAAACAAGTTAAAAAATTCAAAAAATGCAATTGACTCGAGCATAATAATTTTGCCTTGAAATAAGGAATGTTTACATATTTAATTGCGTGTAGAAATCAAGCTCAAGTGTTTGTTTATCACATTATAAAGAGTCATGGTGTTATTGACAGGTTTATCTTGAAGACGATAAACGACAATCAAGGACAAAGACAACTCTCACTCTTCAGTTCTGTATTCCTAAAGATATATCTTTTATTTAACGTCGCCAAACACTTGTATTGTAAAACGCTTTCATGATTCTGTCACTCTGTTTGTTTTCATATTTTATAATCCAGCAATATGTGAATCACTTGATCTTGAAATGATTGTGCATGGGAACAGTGAAAAGTGGTTAAATGTTAACATTCTGTAGGACTTGGCTCGACCCAGTTTATACCGGCACTTGACAGACAGTCTGGAGTGTTTGTGCATCACTTTGAGAACCTTATTATAAACACATACATATATTTATACAACATATAGATAAGCATTCTATATTGTTGATAGCGCTGTCGTTCACTCACAAGCTGCTAATCCGTTTTATTAAAAAACATTCACAGGGCACACTTTAGTTCGTGATGTGATTACTTCGTATTAAAAAAATAATAATATAGTTCTGAAAACGTATGTGCCATTAGACACAAGATAAGATCAGATATTTTGGCATATCTTTCATCTAAGAAACTCAGTACCAGACATTTTCGAGACGTTCTCACATTTTTATGTGTTGTCATAATTCATATCTGAATTTGTAATAAAGTTAACAGACAGTTCTCTGAAACAAATAACACTTTTCATTTAATTGCAAATAAATTGAGAACTTTAAAGCAAAACAAATTTGCCAACTTAAACAATAAGACAAATTAAAGCATTAGTAATACAAAATATATTTAAAAAGAACACACAAGCTGATTAAATAAGTGGCATAATAAACAAGAACTGTCGAAGATTTAATGCTCTTCCTGTTCAATCTTAATTTATTAAAATTCATTTACCAAAAATTTAATACTATTGCAAGAAGTTTCCATAAGATTAATAAATTGCATTTATTTTAAAACATTTTTTAAATTATTTTGATACATATCTGAAATCTTTAAGACCATAAGGTCTAATATGTGTTACACATATCGTTATTAGATTTTAATACCCAGCTTGAGAGAGTATTTAATAAATATACATAAGTGATTACATTTATGGCATGCCTGACAGTAACAAGTTTTAATGATCTCATCTAGAATATACCCTAGAATTCTTACGTTTATTATCCTATCAATATAAAATTATTAGAACACATGTAGGAATTAAAGAAAATGTACAAATGGGAGTATATCTTTAAAATCATGATTTTAATGAACCCAAATAGGCTGAAAGGTGTTGAATTTACTTTCTTCTGTATAATTAGAGGGTATACAATTAACAAACACAATCCATCGCGTAAGTAGACCTAAATGACACAAACAATATTTTTTAATCGCGTGTGAAATGGAGACAAAACAAATGTAAACTTTGGAATGACAGTGACACAGGGCAAGCAAAATTCGTATAAAATGTGCTTTGTTGTATGAAATGTGAGACATGGCGAGCTGCCTTGTTTGGTAATTTGTGACAGACTGTAAGGCTGACAGTGACAGTGGCTTCTGACTGTGATCTATGCATTTTTGTCAAAAGTTGTTTGTTTTGTTCGATACATTTTTTGAGTCGGCGGTCAGTTATATGGCGATATTAATGTCGTATTTCAGTTACCAAATTGCATCTACAGTACCGGTTGTTGTTATTGCTGTTGTTGTATTCTGTATTCTGTATTCTGGTTTTTAACATTTTTAAAGCAATTAATACAAACTGCAAATCATTGATTTATGAGTTAATTTTGTTAATTCAAACATACAAGTGATTTAGGCTGATGAACCCATTCACTACTAATTGTCTGCTGAACTCAATTTGTATTTTACAGACCGTGGAACATGAACTCCTCGAGTGGGGACGATGAGGCACCTAAAGATCCGCGCACTGGCGGTGAGGACTTTACTCAACAATTTACAGAAAACGATTTCGAGGGTAAGTAAATGACTTGTAACTCAAGTGCACAACACGGCGTATACGCAATGCATTGGTATGCAAGTTACTTGATTCTCTATGCAAATTAACTTGCAAAACGATTCTAGACACGCCCGCGCATTAAAAGTTTGTAATTACGAAACCAATTAGTAGCGATTTTTAGGCAAATTATAATATATTAATGGATTCGTCGCTGAATGCAATAAACTCCAAAACTGACAAAAAAAAAATGCTGAATATATACATAAAATTGTAAACTACAAATTTCTATTACACTTGTTTAAAAAATATTTTTTTTACCCTTTTTGCATTAAATTTAGCTTTCTAAATATATCACGGTATTTTTATTTATTTTGTTTGTATTGTATTTGTACTTCACTGTTAAGTAAATAAAGTAATGAATTTATTATTGTGTTAACTGGATACTTAAAAATGTAAATAACTGAAAGAAAACGTGATGGGCATAAATGATTTAGACTGACGAAAATTGTGACAGCGCACTAATATTTCCTATTGTGATAATAACTAAAAAATATTATCACGAGGCCGTTGAATAAGTTCTCTGAATGGATTTTAACAACAATGTTCCGGGTTTGATGTGAAAATTGTCAAAATAAATTAGATATTGGGTTATAGCAATATTATCATAAAATTTGTTAGACACACAGATAGTTTAAATATCCAAATCAATGCTATTCTTATGCGACCCTGTTTATTTAATATATTTATAAAATGTAATTTAATTATTATTTATACTAATTTATTAATCCACATAGCATTTTAGTTTTATGTCACACATTAACATTGCACCTTCATAATTTTCTTCCCACTAATTCCACATAATACCAGATAAATCCGCTCCACACTCACGTATTATCCGTAACCATATATCAGTTTGCCTTCCCAGCGTTTCCTCTTAGCTATCTCCACAGTATCCGCAGACGAATTAAATGCATTAACAGCAGTTTGTTAAACGCCCACCAGACATGCTCGTATATAGGTAGTATATATGTTATACATGTGTTTGAGAGTCCAGGAAAAACTGGAAGCACGAGATGTGTATGGTGGGATTAAAACAAATTGTTACTTTTAATGAATTTAAATAGTATTCAAGTTGACAAACAACTGCAAGTACTTATTTCAGATGATATCACAATTAGTCAAACAACGGACAGACTTAAAAATTGACAAAGTCAAAAATGAAAATTGTCATAGGACTAGGAAATTACGAGCTTCACTTTGTATAGAGACAGAAATTAGTGATGTACATATATTTGTACACTGCATGTGAGCATATTAAATAGTAATTAAACACAATACAAAGCACCGACAGTCAGTCAATCAGTCAGTCGGTCAGTCAGTCAGTCGGTCAGTCAGTTCTGATGTCCGGCGATGAGTCAACGCGGCGTATGCGTAACAAGTGACTTGACTTGATTGAAGGCAGGGCAAACCGCAGCTTGGCGGCATAAATTATCAACCGGTACTCGTAGACATTTCTTATCAACAGTAAAGCTTTTGATTGGCAATGAAAATCAAGCACATTTCCCAGTGCATTGCGTGCTAATGGAATTATACACGTATGCATGTATTTATTTTGGTTGATTTTCCTTTCGTTTTGCTGCCTTTGATATTCTTGTGGTTGCTGTAATCAATTACGATACGCGTTCAATTTGTATCCACGCATACAGGACACCGCGCCCACACCGTCTATGTGGGCGTCCACGTGCCCGGAGGTCGTCGCCATTCGACGCGACGCCGCAAGCATCATCACAGTGCAACATCAGCGGTTGCAGGCACTGTAGTTGGTGGCAGTGGCCCTGGAATGGCCAGAGGCAGCATCGGCGACAAGCAACAGGAAGCGGAGCGTCCAGGTGGGTGTCGCCACAAGCAACAGCCCAATGTGTAGTTTGGATTAATATAATTGCCAGCCGGAGAAGGTCAGGGACAGCAATCAATGTTAGGACATCAAATTGATGAAGCAAATTACAGGATGCAGAGAATTCAGTCAGCAGAGTACACAAATTATAGTCGTTGGATAAATCAGAGCTGCTTGTTCAGTCACTGGAACTGAGAGCTATTGTATAAGAGAAACTTGAAGGGATAAGAAACAGTGCAACAGTCGAGCGAGCTCGACAATCAGATACTTGGAAACAAATGAACAAGAAACATACTTTATTTAATAGAAGCTGAGAAGCTGAGAAGCTTTTTGGATTCAAACCCATAAAACTGGGTTTAAACTCGTGTATAATAAAAGTTTTGAAGGCAAGCTAAAGCTGATAAAGATTATGATATGATATGATATTTTGCAACAAATTAACCAGAAAATATTTGTATTAAATTAAATATTTCACAATATTTATTTCAAAGAAAAACAGATAGCAAATCTACTTACAATTTCCAAATCAAAGTTAAATGATGGAAATAAAAATTTTAATTATATATATTTTAATCATAATTAGTAAAACTTTTAAAAAATGCAGCAGAAACTGTTAGTTAAAACATGAAAGTTTCACCCCATCGACATCGCGACAGGGCAAACCTTTTGCCACCTTCACTTTCATTTCACAACACGCCAAAAGCAACTAACTAAACTAATCAGCAACTAAGTGGCCATATGGTCGAGAGCAATTCCCGTTCGGTTGGGCCGAAATTATGAGGCCAATTATGTGGATTATGCTCGGACCTTGGACGACGCAACGTTGACTCCTTGAGTGCCATAAATGTTAATTGACCTAATCCTGATATCTTGTTTGACCTCTCTTAGTAACGCCGCCCGCACAACGCGTTCAGTTTATACTGGGCGAGGATGTGGACGATGGTTCGCATGTGTCGCATCCTCTGTTCTCAGAGATGGGCATGTTGGTGAAAGAAGGCGACGAGATTGAGTGGAAGGAGACGGCACGTTGGATCAAGTTCGAGGAGGATGTCGAGGAGGGCGGCAATCGATGGTCCAAGCCACATGTGGCCACACTCTCGTTGCACTCACTGTTCGAGTTGCGCGGTCTATTGGCCAATGGCAGCGTTATGCTCGATATGGAGGCGAACAATCTGGAAGTGGTCGCCGATCTGGTCTGCGATCATATGGTAAGCGGTGGCACACTGCCCGCCGGTGCCAAGGATAAGGTAAAGGATGCGCTACTTCGCCGACATCGTCATCAGCACGAGTACGCGAAGAAGACGCGACTCCCCATAATTCGATCTCTGGCGGACATGCGCAATCAGTCGTCATCTAAAAGTGAGTATAACATTCAGAATTGATCCATTTTTTATTCTAAGCTCATCTCGTTCGTTTGTCGCGCATCATCATCATGAGTTGAGTTTTGTCCATTCGTTACTAAACCTTCATATTGTCTACTAAAAAAAATAAAAACTGAACATGATGGGGTTGCTTAGACGCAATCGGTTTGGATGGATGCCAGACACCCGTGACGCCGATCTTTGTATCCAGTAAGGATCAGCGTGGTTGTTATCTCGCTGTTCCCACAGGTATAGATTCCAATTCTCACCAACAATGCTCCAGAACCACACAAAAGCTGTATAGAGAGCACGCACCCACCTAAGCAAATATATATCAGTTATAATGAAAGCAGTTTCCAACTTCTGTCCAGATATATTGTAAAAAAAAAAATGCGACTTCTTCTAAGATCGTACTCGTAAATGTGCCAGGTCATTTCATGCATTCCATCAGCATTTCATTTCGATCGCCAAGTATCATCAAAATATAATCACTCGCTACTCTAGTTAAGTATGCCACAAACCAGTGTTGTGCAACGTCTTTTGCAAAGCGTTTGCTAACGGCAATTCTAACCATCGCTCGCTCTCGCTCTTGCTCTTGCTCTTTGCCTCTCCCTCTTACTCGCTCGTCTTATAAAAAACAATACCGAAAAAAGCCGACATGGGCGCTATTGGCGTTACCACCTGGTTCCATGCGGGCGCCTCGCCCTCGCATCAAGGACAATCATCGCATCAAATGCCAAGTAATCGTCTTACTAGAACTATACTAAAATTTTACTTCTTTGCGTAAAGTGTTTCCTACCATAGCACGCTCAACTTGAGATCGTTTTGTAACTATAGTTTGACTACCTCTCTCTCTCTCTATCTTTTTCTAACTCTAACTCTGTTTCTCTTTCTAAGTACAACTTCTAACCTTTTTTTTCGGCTTATCCAAACTTTTTCTACATTTTTCTCCATCCCTTTTGATAATATCTAAAACGTGCTCTGAACTATCTAAGTTGTCCACATTGTCACACAAGTAACTTGAGAAAATTAGAGTATTACCAGCTTCCAGATTCCGTGATGCAGCAGACTTAACGCGAGATTCTTAGATACAATTTTGGTTATCATTACGTTTCGTTTCATTTGATTTTTCCGTTTATCAACTTTAATACAACAACAATTTACAGTTGAAGAACAGTCTGGCAACGCTTTAATGGCTACAACGCCGCTATCGCTTACCGCCAGCGAACCGGGACCCCCTGGCAATACTAATGGCAGTTCCAATGCCCTGGGAATGGGAATGGGACGTTTTCTAACGGTGCCCGGAAAACCCAGCAGCAACAGAGCGCTTGGTAAAAAGAACCAACTTAAAAAAAAAAAACAAAAACCAACTATCAAGAACCAAAAGTTATCGTTATCGTTACCGTTACCGTTCGTTTGCGTGTCTACTTTTCTGTTTCTTACAAAATTAGCTGCGATTCGAAAAGACACATAGTTATTTTCCGTTTGGTAGTACTAAAAAAAACTAAAGTCAATAGATGAAATTAAGAAAATTTGCATGCGAATTGATTGAAGAAAAAACATTGGAACCCATTCGAGTAAGGCAACAGTTTTCAGAGTTTTAAAATCACAAAATTTCTTAAATAGACTTAAGAGGTGCAAAACAATCGATTGAGTTTTCCTTCGAATTAACTTATGACAGTATAAAAATTCTATTAATTTCATAAAAACTATCGATACTTTTGTAGCCTTACCCACCCACACCAATCCATACACACACACACACATGCACGCTTAAATCGATCACAAAAATCCACAATCTAATTAATAATCTCTGCATGATGAACTTTCATTTCTGATTTCGTCCTGAAATTAAATTTTAAACTAAACTTTTTGCACTTCTTTTGTACTTTTCTTTTGAACTATATAATTTCTGTTGTTGTTGTCGTTGCTGTTGTTGTAATGCCAATATCCAATAAATACCACACAACACCAACAACCCGCACGCCTGCAACCAAAACAAAACAAAAACCGAAACCCAACCCGAAACACCAACCATGCGAATATCGAACTCGAAACTAATGTAGAGAAAAAATCAAATTCCAAAAAACTGCGGCCTGCACAAAATCTGCCTGTGATCACAGAGGATATGGTTAAGAGTCCCAGCAGTCAATCCATGGCCAGGCAAACAAGCGGCACCGAATTGGCCGAGCAGCAACACAAAGGAAACACGCACTTTATGCGGAAAATACCCCCTGGAGCCGAGGCCAGTAACATTCTAGTGGGCGAGGTGGACTTCCTGGAGCGTCAACTCTCCTGTTTCATACGTCTCAGTCAGGCGGCGGTCATGGGCGATTTGACTGAGGTGCCAGTGCCCACCAGGTGAGTTCATAACACTTAACGGACTTTAGAAAAAGTTTGAAAATTTATTTTAAAGAATTTAAAACAACTTAAATGTAGAATATAAATTTAAAATATTTTGTATTGCATGCTTTTAGGCACTTACATTGCTTAACACTTAAATCAGCCATTACCACCTTTCTATTTGTCTGATCTTGTTGCGCTTAAGTAGGATGATAGCTTTAATTAATAGATAACCATTATCAAAATTTGGTTTAGTTTTGATAAAGTTACGAGAGTTGAATAAGACCAGACAGTGGCGTAAAGTAATTATGACAAAAGGAGTTGTTTTAGTGTTAAAACTTGAGATTTTTAATTTTAGAAAAAGAAAATCCATATTTTGAGGAGCAAAATTAGTTTAACGAATTTAATTAAATTTAAATGCATCAGTTTTTGTAAAGTTTTGCAAGTTTAAACTTTAATAAAATGCTTTACTATGGACAATCACATAGAAAAGTTTCCAGCGGAAAAGTGTATTAATTTTACCTTATTTTTTAACAGATTCATATTTATATTGCTGGGTCCACCGGGCAGCCAGAGTAATTTCCATGAGATTGGACGAGCCATGGCCACATTGATGTCGGATGAGATTTTCCATGAGGTGGCGTATCGAGCCAGAAAGCGGGATCATTTGCTCGCCGGCGTTGATGAGTTTTTGGATGCAGTGACAGTATTACCACCGGGCGAATGGGATCCAACCATACGCATTGAACCGCCGGCTGCGATTCCATCACAGGAAATACGCAAGCGACCGCCCGAGTTGCCCAAGGAGGAGATCGATGAGGAGGAAGCGGAGGCGCGATTGCGCGAAGAGTCGGGATTATCGAGAACTGGGCGACTTTTTGGCGGCCTAATCAATGATGTCAAACGCAAGGCTCCTTGGTATTGGAGCGACTATCGGGATGCACTCTCGATGCAGTGTGTTGCCTCATGGATTTTCCTGTACTTCGCATGTCTGTCGCCTATTATTACCTTTGGCGGTCTGTTGTCGGAGGCGACGGGCAAAAATATGGCAGCAATGGAATCGTTAGTCTCTGGGTTTGTATGCGGCATGGGTTATGGCTTCTTTTCCGGTCAGCCGTTGACAATTTTGGGTTCCACCGGTCCAGTACTGGTCTTTGAGTCAATTGTCTATGAGTTCTCGATATCTCAAGGATGGGACTATATGACTTTCCGGTTCTGGATCGGCATGTGGGTCGCCGTCATTTGTGTCGTGCTGGTCGCGATCGATGCCAGTGCATTAGTCTGTTACATCACACGCTTCACCGAGGAGAATTTTGCAACACTTATTGCCGTTATCTTTGTTTACAAGGCCATCGAGAATGTGGTCGTCATTGGCAAAACCTTCCCAGTGAATCAAGGCATCTACAACTGTGTCTGTACACCGCCGCCCTACAGCAATGCGACCGTCTTTGAGTTTGCCAAATACAAATGGGACTCTTGTGAGGTGAGTAGCTGAGAACTTAAGAGATGTTGTACAATAGATACAACTTAAACTCGAAAATTTATTATTATTGATAACCCTTCAAATGAGAAACTTATTTGGAAAATTATATCATGAACATATGTACCTGTTTTACTTAAAATCAATATTCAAATATTTCAAAAACAAAAAAGTCTGGTATAATTAAGGTTTTTTGAAAAACTATCAGGTGTGCTACAGAAATCACAAATGAACGCGAATTCAGAGAAAAGCAATTCCGCTCGAATAATTTCTCAGTGCCACAGAACTTCGAGTGATTCATTTTTATTAGTTTAAAATGTATTTCATTTTAATTAATATAATATAATTCATTTACATAATCATTGATATTGAATAGCTTAAAAAATTTGAAAGTTATTGGCGCAACAATCAATAAAAGTTACTTGACAACTCTAAATTCTTAATGAAATGAAACTGACGTGAAATTTAAGTGGAAGATATTTCTGTATATCATAAAAATACCTTCTTTATCATAACTTAGGCATTTTGAAAATAATATCATAAAAATACCTCTTTTATAATTTTCCAAAATACCAAAATTTTAATAGTTATTTAAAATATCTCTTTAGAAAATCTTTACAACTCCACTTTTATCTTTTTTCAGTCATATGATGGCATTCTGAGTGGCACCGATTGCCATTCGCCACCCACCGAGAATGTCTTCCTTATGTCTGTGGTTTTGTGTACAGGAACCTTTATCTTTTCCACAATACTCAAGGAATTCAAAAACGCATTATTCTTCCCATCGATTGTACGACAATATATTAGCGACTTTTCCGTGCTGATTGCCATCTTTTCCATGAGCTTCTTTGACTATTCGCTGGGTGTGCCCACCCAGAAACTGGAGGTGCCAAATGAATTGAAACCCACACTGAGCACACGTGGTTGGTTTATACCGCCATTCAGTGAGAAGAATCCCTGGTGGTCACCGATTATTGCTGTTTTCCCAGCCATGCTGGGCACCATTCTCATCTTTATGGATCAACAGATTACGGCTGTGATTGTCAATCGCAAGGAGAATAAATTGAAGAAGGGCTGCGGTTATCACTTGGATCTGTTTGTGCTCTCTGGACTTATTGCCATCTGCAGTATGATGGGTCTGCCCTGGTAAGTTAGACCATATTATACATACAGTTTGATTCACTATTAAGATTTGGACAAACCATACTAAGAATACCAAAATTAGGGCGAAAAGTAGGTTGGAAAAGTTAAAATTCAGAAATATAAAAGAATTCGGAAATATAAAAATATTTGTAAATATTTTTGGGCAACAAATACTGGAAAGACATTTACAAAATTTCTTACTGTTTAAAATAAAATATATTTTCCAGAAATAGTCGAAAAAAACTCTGACTAAAACTTATTATTTTGTTAAAATCATTTAGAATCAAATAAGATTGACCATTATTTCTGAAAATTGTTTAAACAATAATTTAAAGTATGTATTTAAAAGGAAAATTAAACAGGTGTGCGAAAAATCAAAGCTACCTTATCCTAATTTTAATTAACTAGATTTCTCTTACTATTTGTCCTATCTAAATGTTTTCCCTTTCTTATTTTCCTAGTTCATCATTCTTTACTTTATATTTAGGTTTATTTAAATTATACCTTTAGTTTATTTGCCTTTGGTTTTGTAACACTTGCCAGTAGAATTTGGAAATCGCAGTTTGAGCTTAATTTTGTGTGTTCTTCTCCACAGGTTTGTGGCAGCCACAGTGCTGAGCATTAATCATGTGAACTCATTGAAACTGGAGTCGGAGTGCAGTGCCCCTGGTGAAAAGCCACAGTTCTTGGGTGTGCGCGAGCAGCGAGTGACACACATCATGATCTTCCTGACCATTGGTGGCTCGGTGCTGTTGACACCGCTGCTCGGATACATACCGATGCCAGTGCTCTTTGGCGTCTTCTTATATATGGGCGTGGCCTCGCTCAAGGGTCTGCAGTTCTTCGATCGTATTTTGATTATGTTCATGCCAGCCAAATATCAACCAGACTACATGTTCCTGCGTCAGGTGAGGAATTCGTAATGAGGATTACTAGAGAATTTATTTATTGATTTAATTTTTTTAGGTTCCCATCAAGCGGGTGCATCTGTTTACCATGATTCAACTGGCCTGTCTCATCATCTTGTGGCTGATCAAGAGCTTCTCCCAGACTTCCATACTGTTTCCTCTCATGCTGGTCGTCATGATCGGCATACGCAAGTCCTTGGACTTTGTGTTTACGCGACGTGAGCTGAAAATACTCGATGATATAATGCCGGAGATGACGAAGCGGGCGGCAGCCGATGATCTGCACCAACTGGACGCTGAGGTGGGCTTTTGTCAGAAATATTTACCCTGTTTCGGGGGACGCGGTAAGCGCGAACCGAAGGGCAGCCTCGATGGTGGTTTGGACGGCGGTGTCGGCTCCAATGCCGTTGCTCTAATCAAGTGCAATACCTCAAATGCAAATGAGAAGGAATTCGAGGCACAAAGTAGTTTACTCAAAAGCTAAACACGCACTCCAGACACTGCACAAATCAAATACGAAAACCCCTCCACAAACACTCTCTATCTATTAAAAACGACAAAAACACCACTCAACAACACTCAACACTTCAGTTCACCAATAGAGAATGAATTACGTATCTGGTCACACTCGAACACTGAACAGTGCTGCCCATTTCGTTTGCGTTTGCAGTGCTGCACAATCCACCACAGAACAATTATTTTGTGTCTAATGTTGTTGGTATTCTACTTATAACGGAAATTATTTTTAGAGATTTTTTTTTGCATTTTGTTATTTTAAAATGCATATATACATACTACTTATACATATATTTACATACATATATAATGAGTTTCTATATAACTCAAATGGATATATTTATCGTGTTTTTAACAGTATTCTGTAAATGTTTTTCCTTAATTTTTATACCGAGCATGCAAATTTTTTATTGCATTTTGTTAAACATTTTCTATTGATCTTAATTGTTTCTAAATGAATTGCTTCTTATCAGATTATACTCTTTTATGCTAATTGCTGTATTTTTTAATTTTTCAAAAACAAAAAAGAAAACATAATGCTCAATTATTGTTATTATGCTAATCAAAATGAAACTGTCCCTATTTGTACTATATGCTATCTGAAATTCTGTTATTATCTAGTGCATATTATTCAATTATGAAATGTGTTATCTCTACTTACTCTTTATATTCCTACTATACTGTATTTGTATTTAGTATATACCTACATAAATGTTAAAAAAACAAAAAACTTAAGCTTAAGTAGTCTGCCCAAGCGTTTACACACACACACACTGTAAAGTAAACGTACATGTTAAATAATTTTATAGTCAACAACAAAAAATCATAGTACAAGTAACTAACAAGCAAACTATATACAACGTCTAGAAATATTGGCAAAATAAAAAGATAAATTTTAGCAAAATTGATGTAAATTTTTAAGGCCAACACAAAACAAAAATAAAACAATTATTTGGCAAAAAAAAAAGATCTAAAAATCGAAATTATTAGCAAACATTTTACAAATTGGCTCGTAGATTTTATAGCACTTACACTCTCACACGCTAGTGCTATCTCTTTCCTGTACAACCTCAGCTTTCACTTACTCTCTCTCTGCATTTCTCTTACACTCGGCGAGTTTTGAAAAACAAGAAAACAAGAAAAAAAAACAAACTATGCTATGCCTGTCTTATGTGTTATATTAAAGGACAATCATCATCAGCATCAACAACATCAAGCGCCCGGAACAACAAATGCTGCCTACAATTCGAGTAATCCCGTCGCCGGTTCGGGTGCCACAACCATACATATACCATTGTCGGGCAATAAGTTGGGCAATAATGGTACGGGATCTGTGCCATCGGAGGTTAATCGCACGGCTGTCTGGCAACAGATCAACAAAGATGGCATTTCCGAGCAGCTGATCATTCCCGTGACCGTTAAAGTGCGTCAAATCAATGGCAATCAGTAAGTGTAACCGATGAATTACAAGAGTACGAGTAACTTACACTCTATGAGGCTAGCCGAGATACAATTCGAACCATCGTCATACTCTCATGAGATCCCAAAAAAAAATAACTATTTAAGGCTCGTTTTTTCAATGTCTAAATAAGGTAGTTTAATAACTATTGAAAAGATAATTTTAATTAAAATGTATAGAAATTAATGTCAAATTTGAAATTACATTGAAAAAACGGTCCTTAATATTATGAATATATCAATATGGCTCAATTACTTGAAGATAGTCATAACCATCTACCAAATACTTGTAATTCTCGTAAAAAAAAAACATAATAAAATGAATTATTTTACTCAAATATCGCTTCTTCCGTCTCGTGACAATCTTCAAGTAACTGAGCGATAGTATGTAAATATCATTCATTTTGCATTCGACCATTCGCTCCTCAGTTCCTCGACAAATGCTGCCCTATCGCCACGCCTATCGCCCATGCACGAGGTGGATGAATATAATGAATTGAATAACAAGACGTCAGCGATGCTGCCAACGACGAATCAACAACAGCAGATCAAGGAGGCATCTGGCAAGTTGGATGCTGCCGTGGTTACCACACAGACCCCGGCCAACATAACTCCGGTCTAAGTGGGTCTAATGGCACCACAGCAATACCAAATAATAGAATTACCAAACTACCTAAAATAGAGAAAGAATGCACAAGTTTTGTAGATCGAATCGGAAATCAGAAATGGGACATCAAGATTTACAATCATAACAACATTTAACTATTAAAGTGTGAATGTCGAATATATCTACATACCAGTATCATAACTATATACACTTATAATACTTATTCGTAGTGGTTTTTTGACAAAGTTTAGCTGTGCCAGTAGAAGCATTTTACCAAATGCCTAAATAGTTGACGGTCAAAACAAAATCAATAAATTAAAGTAGATATTGTCAAGGATTTTGGGCTCAGGTACACATTTTACAAGTATTATTTTTTAACATATTATATGGCTCAAAGACCAAATAATAGCAGATAAATACAGAGATATGTATACACGACTTTTAAATGCATTTTATAAAATATGATGATCCAAGTGATCCATTGTCAATTCGCTGCAATATAAACTCTCCCTTTAGTATATTTGAAAATGAGAAACTTGTTTGTTTATCTTTGATTTCCTTGTCATTTTGGCTAACATTTTTATTGGTATGGGTTGGATAAGCTGTGATCTTATTGTAGTGCGAAGGGTGTTTTTGGTTTAGAACGCGTTGGGGACTTGAAAAAAAAGCCGTCTTAGAAAATCTAGCCAAAAACATATAATAAAACTAAACCGGAAGCAGAAACAGAAACAAAGAAATATGTAAACAAATGTATTATAATTTAAACATTATGCTAAGTTCACATTGCGATAAAACACACACAGACACATCTATACATTAAATATAAATATTGAATAAAAGTAAAAATTAAATATATATGTATATGTTTCCTTTTTTTGTGCCCAACTAGTTTTAGTCCATCTCGTTTGTTTCAGTGTATTTTGTGCATAGTTCTCAGTGTGGCACATTGTACATACCTATAGCACAAAAATATATAACTGCTCCCATTAAACGAATCAAGCATCAATCTATCAATCAGTCAATCAATCAACCATTAAGTAAGCTCATCTGCATCGTGTTGATGTCTAAAATAAATACCACATAGAATGCTATCGCTCGTTATCAAAATTGTCTTTTTGTGTGTATGTTTACTGACAGATCAGATCTAGTTCTAATCTAGAGTCAGTGCTGAAATATTAATGCCATCAATTTCATATTTACAGAACCCAAAACTTGATACGACGAAGCAATTGTGGCGTGGATATCTTACATCAACAGAAACATCCGTTTGAATCAATGATTTAGTTTAGTGTAACTGTATTTAATCTTATATGTCTATATTTATGGTATTATCTATATACACATGTATTAATTATACAAAACCACCGTTACCGTCGCCGTCCCTTAGAATATCCAGTGCGTTTCCATGGCACAAAAACACAAATACACACAAACACTTAATTTAAATACTGCGACGTCAACATATCAACACAGAAGAAAGAAACAACCTCAATGAGAACATTCCAATTCCTGCTCCTTCAATTTGTTATGAATAAAACGTTTTAAATGTGTTTTTTGTGTGTGTTTTCACATTTAAATTGCGCGCCCTGGCCATGTTAGCTCGATAATCGATTGCAGAACTATCGACTCTTTATCTTCGTATTACAGCACTCTTTCACAAATCGATTACACTATGTGGTTATTATCGCTATCGCTCTGGCCGTTTTACAGCACTCATCGATATGCGCGCAAAAATTTGAAATAAAAATTTGAGGTTTTCAAAAATCAATTAAAAATTAAATAAAAACAATTTCAAAAAAACAACAAAATACAAAATTCTGTAAAATAATTAAGTTCAATCTAAAATTTGTTTGGTGCAGCTCGCTCTTAGCGTGGCAAAGTTAGCAAAAAATCCAAAAATAAAGAAAATTGTAAATTCGAGAAAAATTCGACAAAAATTCTGGTAAAATTTTCAAAATTCTAGCTTCAAAATTGAAAAAGTTAATTTTTTTTCGCGAAAAAACTTCGCACTTTTGGAAGCGAAAAGTGGGGCCCAGTGGTTGCCACCTTTTTTTTTTTGGTAGCTTAACCAGAGCTGCCACCTTTTTTAAGTCAGGGCTGCCAGATGACAAAAAACAGGGCTGACAGGACAAAAAAGAGCCAGTTTTGGCGCAAAAACGCCAATTGTGGCAACCGTGGTTGCAGCAGTTAGCGCGTGTTTTTAGTAAAATTGATTTATTATCAATTAAAAAGCAGCTAAAATGTCGCTTATAACGCGTGTGCTGAACGGCAACCTGCCGCTGCGCATCAATGCAATAAATTCATTGCGCCAGGTGAGTAATTAGCAGCGGGCTACTTTGTTTTCCAGCGTGGTAAAAGCGGCTCATTATGTAACTGCAACTAATCCGGAATTTTGCACTTTTGCAGCTGCAATGCGGTTACAGCTCGCATGCCAAGTATGCGGAGCACAGGCCCATTGAACGGATCCGCAACATTGGCATCTCGGCGCACATAGACAGCGGGAAGACAACGTTGACGGAGCGGATTCTGTTCTACACGGGACGCATTGCGGAGATGCACGAGGTGCGCGGCAAGGATAACGTGGGCGCCACCATGGACAGCATGGAGTTGGAGCGACAGCGTGGCATCACCATACAGTCGGCGGCCACCTACACGCTGTGGAAGGACACCAACATCAACATCATCGATACTCCCGGTCACGTGGACTTTACGGTGGAGGTGGAGCGTGCTCTGCGTGTCCTGGACGGAGCTGTGCTGGTCCTGTGTGCCGTGGGTGGTGTTCAGAGCCAGACGTTGACTGTCAACCGGCAAATGAAACGTTACAATGTGCCCTGTCTGGCGTTCATCAACAAACTGGATCGCATGGGTTCGAATCCCTATCGCGTGTTGTCCCAAATGCGCTCCAAGATGAATCACAATGCGGCCTTCATCCAGCTGCCCATTGGCGTGGAGAACAACTGCAAGGGCATTGTGGACTTGGTGCAGGAACGCGCCATTTACTTTGAAGGCGAGCACGGCATGGATATTCGTCTGGATGAAATACCGCAGGATATGCGCACCGAGAGCCAGGAGCGGCGACAGGAGCTCATCGAGCATCTGTGCAATGCCGACGAGACCCTGGGTGAGCTCTTCCTCGAGGAGAAGCCGTTCACGGAGACGGACATCAAGGCGGCTCTGAGGCGGACCTGCATTAAGCGCACCTTCACTCCCGTCCTCGTGGGCACGGCCCTGAAGAACAAGGGCGTGCAGCCTCTGCTGGATGCCGTCATTGAGTATCTGCCCAACCCAGGAGAAGTCGAGAATCTGGCCTTCATCGAGCACGAGGGCAAGGAGAAGCAGCAAATTGTGCTTAATCCGGCTCGCGATGGCAAGGATCCCTTTATGGGCTTGGCCTTCAAGCTGGAGGCCGGACGCTTTGGCCAGTTGACCTACTTGCGCTGCTACCAGGGAGTCTTGCGCAAGGGCGACAACATCTTCAATGCGCGCACCAACAAAAAGGTGAGGATTGCCCGCCTCGTCCGTCTCCACTCCAGCCAAATGGAGGATGTCAGCGAAGTCTATGCCGGCGACATTTTTGCCTTGTTTGGCGTGGACTGTGCCTCGGGCGACACCTTCACCACGAATCCCAAAAACAACATGGCCATGGAGTCGATATTTGTGCCCGAACCGGTTGTTTCCATGGCCATCAAGCCGAATAACACCAAGGACCGTGATAATTTCTCCAAGGCCATTGCACGATTCACCAAAGAGGATCCCACCTTCCATTTCTTCTTCGACAACGATGTGAAGGAGACTCTCGTCTCCGGCATGGGTGAACTGCATCTGGAGATCTATGCCCAGCGCATGGAGCGCGAATATGGTTGCCCTGTGACGCTGGGCAAGCCCAAGGTGGCGTTCCGGGAGACACTTGTGGGACCCTGCGAATTTGACTATCTGCACAAGAAGCAATCTGGCGGATCGGGTCAATATGCTCGCATTATTGGCATCATGGAGCCGCTGCCGCCCAATCAGAATACACTGCTGGAATTTGTGGACGAGACGGTGGGCACCAATGTGCCCAAGCAATTTGTGCCCGGCGTGGAGAAGGGCTACCGTGAGATGTCCGAGCGCGGCATGTTATCCGGCCACAAGTTGTCCGGCATTCGGTTTCGCCTCCAGGACGGTGGCCATCACATTGTGGACTCCAGTGAGCTGGCATTCATGTTGGCCGCCCACGGTGCCATCAAGGAGGTCTTCCAAAACGGTTCCTGGCAAATCCTCGAACCCATTATGCTTGTGGAGGTCACGGCGCCCGAAGAGTTCCAAGGCGCCGTCATGGGACACCTGAGCAAACGTCATGGCATCATCACCGGCACCGAGGGCACAGAGGGTTGGTTCACCGTCTATGCCGAGGTTCCTTTGAATGATATGTTTGGCTACGCCAGCGAACTGCGGTAAGTTTAAGATTAAAGCAAGAAAATTGTGTATATTACTTATTTATTATATTCACAGCTCAAGCACTCAGGGCAAGGGGGAATTCACCATGGAATATTCACGCTACTCGCCTTGCCTGCCCGACATTCAGGAGCAGATTGTGCGACAGTACCAGGAATCCCAGGGCTTGTCTCAGCCTGAGAAGAAGAAAAAGAAAAACTAATTTGTTGCTTAGCTTAATTTCCTAGTGTTAAAGTCGAATGTTTAATTTTAATTCATATGCAAATCCTTAGTTTTTACTGTGATAACAACTGCGAGACGTTACCAATGACGATTTGTACAGATTTTTGTAAAATAAAGACCAACTAAACGCAAACATAATAAATTACATGAAATAAATTATTTAATTTGCGCGCCAAGTTTATTTTAATATTCTGGTATTTAATGACAACATAAAATGCTGGTCACACTGCAGAAACACTGTTCGTTAGCAGTGCCATCTTGAGTGTAACATTTGCCTTCAAGCTGTTATCAGTGCTGCCAACTTTTGTTTAAAAAAAACGCTGTTTTTGACGGGAGGAACGATGCAAAAAAGCTGAAAAAATAATTTTAAAAAAAGTCATTAAAAAGCTATTTTTTCAATTCAATAATTCCTGTATTTTCTCCCGAGAGGGGATGAGTGAGTGCACAAAATCAGTTGCTCAGAAAGAAACTGATATATTTATGCATTTACAAAAATATCTAAAAAAAAGCATTTCAAAAAAAAAAAACCAGAATTCCCGCTGCCCGCTGATTGCAAATTTTTCTAGCAGATGGCCTTTGAAAAAAGCCAGATATGACGGAAAAAAAGCGAATCTGGCACGACTGGCTGCTATGTCTAACGTCTACGTTGTTGTTGATTTGACGTCGAGCCAACGGGAAGCAACGTCGCGCGTGAAATTAAAAGAAAATAATAAATATTAAGCGAACCAGTGACGTTGCGTGTGGTTCGGTTGCGGAAAAAAGTGCGCAAGAATCGGGCACAAACAAAATGCCATCGATATGGAAGCAAATGTATTGGCAAAAAACTAATTAAGTCTACAATTTAGTTTTCCCGGACGCGAAATGGAAATCTAATCAAAGAGACTAACGAATTTAGTAGGAGAAAACGAGAAAAGTCTCAGACAACAAATTGAATCGACAACAAAAAAGTGTGAAATGGAAACGGGGTGCTTCTTCTTCTTCAGCTCGTGTTGTAGGTGTAGTGTAGGATATTGCTTAAAAAGTGTACATAGGAAAATTGCTGACAGATCGTAAAAGGCGCGCAGCGTGGCAATTATTGGAAAATTCAATACAAAACGACGCGACAATAACAAAAAGAGAAACAAAAAAAAAGAGAAGAAATATTCGCACAGACGAAAGAAAGCAAGTAAAAGGCAAAGCAGCTGTCTTTCAATGTGTGCATGTGTGCGTCAGTGTGTGTCTATGTGCGAGTGAGTGAGGCAGAAGACAACAACAAAGAGAAAATCAAAGCGAATTACAAAGCAACAATAACAACAACATAAAAAGCAGTGGCTACAACAACGGTAATCAACAGCAAAAACAACAACAACAACAACTACCTACAACCGCTGACTTCCTCTTTGGGCATTTGCAAACGCATTTACACACACTTACCTGAGTGGCAATTACAACACAACAACAACTACAAATACAAAGACAACACAGCATCATCATCAAAGCAGCTGACTATATTTCTCTCTCGCTCTTATGCGCTCTCACTTGTCTGCTCTGCTTGGCCAATTAATGAACGCCTACGCTGACGTCGCCGTCGTTGTCGCAGTGTAATAATGCAAAACGCCCAAAAAATAATAAAAGCAACCAAAGGAACAGAAACAACAACAACAACACGTACAGCAACAACAACTTCCAGTCGCTTTCTTCTCAACTAGTCAAACACCCGCAATCCCCTTTTGCATAAAAGGAAACGCGACCTCGACAACAACAAGAAAGATAAAGAAATATAAAGAAAATAAGAAACAAACAAACATATCCGTCAAATTAAGTACAGTTTATAAGGCAAAGATATAACACACTAACATGGATTGGATCATCAGCGATGAATTAGGACTAACTGTCGGCCATGTCGTGGGCTGGGCGGCCGCCTCGGCCATGGTCATCGGCGGCGTTATACCCTATGTGCCGCAATATGTCGAAATCAAGAAGACACAGGACGCCGAGGGATTTTCCCTATACGTCTGTCTTGCGCTGTTGGTTGCCAACTCGCTGAGGATACTCTTTTGGTAAGTGGCAAAATGAAAAGTAATTCTTGAAATGTGGCACACAGCTAAGTAGTAGGAGACCTTCTACTAATCTTATGAGGTACTCCACTGTGAGAGACCCTGTACTTAATATGTAAGAATAATTAATCTGATTAGAATACACAAGAACCTTTCAAATTTAGTGACTAGCTCTTATAGACGGTTGTTATTTTTGATCAAGAATATCGCCTACTTCTGCCTGTTACACAGATTTTCCATTTGACAAACTAAATCTCCGTTTAAAACCCTTTAATTTCCCCAAGTGACGCATTCCATAGTTGCGATTGTATTCAATCTGTTATCTGTACTAACTCTGGTACTCATAAACTCAGTCGCTTGTCGCTTATCGCTTATCAGTGGGTTATCGGACAGTGTTTATAGCACGCTCGTATGATCTCATGGCCGGTGTCTAGCCATGTCATGATTCTTAGCCGATTTTTAGCTAAGCTCATTCCTTAGATTGTTGGAGTTTATTACATTGTCCAAGGCTTGCTTTGGACCAGCATACTATCTTTATTATAGAGTATTTTTCTTTTTTGGGGTTGTTCGATTTTGCGATATGAGCATTAATAGCATTCTCTATTGACTAGGGAAATTTTTAGTTAATTTTATACTTGGGAATACCAAAAGTCATTCACTTACAAAATTATATATTACTTATACTTACTTACATGCGATTATAGTTAAAGGGGGTTTTCATAACTTTTAAACAATCAGCGGAAATGCAAAAAAAAAAAGCTTAGCTATATAATTTCCAACAATTATTATCTGAAATCACGTGTAAGTCTCATGATTTATAACCCATAGAAATGATTTCCATATGAAAACTCTTTTTTTTTGTGTACTATAATAACAGTAACACATTTAATTGGCTTTGAGTCAATGAATCATCGTTTACGCAAATGAATCAAAGTCGAACCGAACAAATATTAATTCAAATTGAATAAATGCTCAAATGACTATCAATATTAGGATTCCCTTTTGACCGAACCAGTTTAAACTACAAACACTTGTGGCCCAATCATTTATACAATAAAACAAATTGAAAATGTAATTCAAGAGATAAACAAAATGAACTATGAAAATCTACATAGTTTTGCAATAATTATTTTTAATCACTATAATATATTTTGTTTCTAAATATATGCCCCAATTTTTCTCATTTATTGCCTTCAGTGTAATTAATTTTATTTTCATTTTAATTATTTACACAACAAGTTTAGTTGCCAATGGATTTATGTTTTTGCAAAACCAAAATCTCAAAGAAGTTCTGAAAAGTGTTGTTTATTTTTTTGTGATATTTTGTATTGTTTCAAGACTCAAGCAGATCAATCAGTTGAGTAAAGTGTTTACGTATTATTTCTCTTTCATGTGTCTGCACTCGGTAGAAATGATTTAAAAAAAAACCATAACAAGAAAAGAAGGCCCAAAACGGGTTTTTTTGGCCGTTGTTGAAGCAGCTGATTAAACTGGAGGCAAGCAACTGTCTGAGGCAGCCAAGGTCAGCAACTTTTGCCACCTTCCACCTGCTGTTGTATGATTATCGCTTTTTACTAGGCATTTCAAATGCCACTTCCGAGCAGACGAAGCTCGTATAAATTATTAACAAATTATGGCAAAACGCATTTACCAGACATAGCAAGTTGCAAGTTGAATCAACTGGTGGCAAGTCGTCAAATTGTCTGCCACAGCAATCAATAATTTAATTGCCTTAGCCACAAACTTGGTGCATGTATTGTAGTATTTGCCAAGTGAATCAGCTGATTTCAAATACACTTTCAATGCCACACACGACTGAAATAAATGTGTGTGTGTGCGTGTGTTCCTTCATTGTGTGTACTGTGTGTGTGCTTACCTTCTAAGTAAGCGTATTTATAGCGTGACTCTGCGGGTGGCAAGTTGTGTCACGCGATTGCGTTGTTGCCCCAGAGGCGCCAGCATGAGATGGACACAATTTTGATTATGCCACAAAGGTTGATTAACAAAATACGAACGAACAACATTTGAATTAAATTTCAACCGCAGTAAAATCAATTTATTTAATTTTTATATAATTGTCTCATATTAGTATTAATTTATTTTATTTTTATCGTTGTTTCGTCTATGAGCGAATAATAATATATTTTATATATTGTCGTGCTCACTGTCAAGAAACAAAAAATCTAAAATAAATAAATATATATTTATTTTATTAAGTTTTATTTTTTATAGAAAATATAAAAAGTTTCCCATTGTTATCACAGTTTTTGACATTGAAACATTTACTCATATGCCCATGGGGGCGTGAAGGTTCTGAAATAATTTAAGCCCTTGGGACTAGCAAATTTCCCCTGAAATAATTCAAAATCAAAATCATAACTAAACAAATGTTGTATTATTAAAATAATTATATAATAAAAAGCAATTTCTGAATAACAATAATGGAACTACCTTTAATCTTGATTTGATTAATTGGACATAATATTTAAGTAGTTATTTTCTACGAACAAAATGAAAATCATTATCACGCTTATATATTTTTAAGACACGTTACTTCCGTGGAAAATACTTTGTTTGCTCTCCAATAATATAAGCTTTAATGAAGCCTTTATGTTAGTTCAAATATGTATGAATATAAGTGATCTATATGCCACTATAATATTTGAGATTCAATATTGTGGCATTGTTGACTTTCATTGTAGCATTTTAGAATACCAATTAGCCCTGTGCCAATTGAAAAACACACTGACAAGTTAATTATCATTAGACTGTCTAATCGTCGTCGCATTGACATAGCCCCTCCCCACTCCTCTCCTCCTCATATCTAACCACAGCCGGAACAGTCGGACAATTTGTGGAACACAACTACACACACACACACGATACACTTGAATAAAAGTCGTAAATTGTGTTGTAGTTTTTGCATTTCAGCAATTTTTGCCAGACGAAACAGTCTGAGAACTGAGAATTGAGACCTGGAAGGGGAACTCACACTTATGTCTCAGAAATGTGCAACATTAACAACTGCAACTCATTAAAAACTTATAAAAGAATAGATGTTAATTGCCAGCACATATGCGCCTTTCTATTGTAGTAGTTTTTGGAAATCAATCTTCCGTACAGAGTCGGATTATCTACACTTTCATTGTCAATTGTGCTTTGTTGTTGGCATATAAAATACAATATTTATTATAAAAACAGATGTAAAAATATAATATGTATTTAGTTTATTTTCACACTCACAATTGGCACACAGCTCAGATACAACTGGTCGACGGGTTGAATGATCTCATCGATTTACTTATATTAATCATCACAAAAGAAACGAGATATTATAAGAGAGTCTCCATAAGAATACCCTGTAGCTCTCATTGTTCTTAAGCAAGTTATTGGATTTACTATTATGAAAGAACTTACTTATCCCAAAGATTTATTAATTATTAATCTAAACGCAGTTATATAGATTGTAGCAAAATAGATATTCAAAGAAATCATTGGGTATGTCTAGTCTGAAATTCATAAATTATGTCACTTATGGTTTTAGGCTTTGACAACTGATAGTTTGGTATCTGGATATTTGCTCGTGCTGAACAAAGGGGCGTCAGATTTCTAGTAGGGAACCCAGACAAATGCCAAACCCAAGAAAAGAAAAAAAAACTTCACACTTTTTGTATGACTCAACTTGTGGTCTGAGTTTGAGGGCGTGACTAAACAAGTAGCTTACAATCAATTTATTTGTAATATTTTACAATAAATTTTGAATTGGAAATCAAGTTAACAATAAGTGGTTAACATACAATTTGAACTTTTCCTAAATAGTTTCATTAGTCAACAATTTTAGACTCGTCATTTATTTGTTTCTCTCACAGTTGTGTAAATATTTGAACAAATTGTCAACGAAAACAATTTAAAATTGAAATAGAGATTGATTGACAAAGAAATACCCTGCATTCACTGTAAATGAAGTGTGTTTATGTGCATTATCTAAAACTTAGCTCTTATAGAATAGTATAATATAGAATTAATTCTGATCAAAAATTGTATTAGTAAAGTGCTGTAATCTATCCATTTATACCATTTATGAATACAGGGTATTAATATCAAGTAATGCGCCCTCGAAAATTTTATTAAACAGCCCGCCGTCTGTAATTATGTGGATAGTCATCTCTATATATACGTGTGTATATATGTATGTTTATTTTTATATTTATAATAAGTGTGTTTGCATCTGTGTGTGGCATTTGAATATAATTTTGAAGTACACGAGCCTCCACTTAAATTTTTGAGTGCAGTTGGCAAATGTGGCAAAGTTAAAAGCCGCTTAAGTTGTGAAAGGCCAAAAGAGGGCAAACAATTTGCCAACTTTTTATGTTACAGCAATTTGATAGAGCGGCTTTTGGGGATTGGGGGTTCAATAACCATCGTGTGGCAAATGCGGCAATCTAAATTTGTGTGGAAGTACTTTAAATGTTGCAAAATCGAGTGTTGAGAATTACGAATAGAATTGTTAATTAGAAACGAAAAATTTCGATTAGATAAGTATAAACATTTGTAGAAGCTATTAAAGATATAAGTTCCGAAAATGTATATACAGATGACATAAGAACCATGGAGAAATAAATTCTACAATCATTGCGTTGAAAATGTGAAATACAATTTAATCAAAACCTCTTGATCCGAAGTAGTCAAAATTCCAGCCAACCCATTGAAATAATTCTAGAAATATGTATATAAAATTCCGTTCCACATTTCCTCAACAGATAAGATTCTCTTGAAGATTCTCGCCGAGTACTCTCTATGTAATCTAGTCACAGATACGCGCCCTCATTCATTTTTACGATGTTTGTACAGAGCGAGAACAGCAACAACAACAACAACAATAATAATAATTATTATTAACAATTCACTTGAGTTGACGACGACGGTTCTTATCGCCCACATACAAGCGTACAAATAAAACAGACTGTTTGGTCTAGATAAGTAAAGCCTCGACTGACAATTAATTTATTTACGTAAAAATTATCAAAAAGTCTGACGAAGAAGCTTTGAAGGTAATGTATTCAAATAGTACGCGCTATTAATCGTTATGAACATGGATATCAAGTTGAATGGAACAATTAGGTATTGTCAATTAGTTTAATTATTGAATGTGAGAACGGAAGTTTCATTTATTCAATTAAATTGCAATTTTAACAAGTGGGACAGGCTATAGTCGAGCTCCCGACTAAAGTTTACCCGTTAGTTATATAAATAAATTTAAAATATTTTTTATTGCATGCTTTTAGGCACTTACAGTGCTTGAAACTTTAAACAGCCATTACTACCGTTATGATTGGCCGATCTTTTTGCGATTTTAGTTGTATAAGAGCTTATAATAATAGATAACGTTGATTACCAAAAAATACTATATCGACTTGGCTGTTGATGCTGATCAAGAATATAGGTATATACTTTATAGGGTCGGAGATGCTTCCTTCTCCCTTTTACATATTACATTACATTTTAACGAATACATTATACCCCTTTTCCTATTTTTTAAGTAACGGGTATAAAAATACTTTAGACTGAAATGAGATTCTATAAATTCCTAATTCAGTTGATTCCTATTCCTAGGTTTAATTATTAAGCTGTTCGATTCCCTCTTAATAAATTCAATTTTCCTTAAGCTGCTTATAATTTCTAAAATATTAAAATGAATTATTTGCAATGCTGACATTTAAAATTATGAGTATTTGTGGCACGCTTTGCTTATCGCTTCATAAATTATATTGCCTCAATCTTAATGACGGACAATCTTATCTAACTCATATACGAAATTCGAACAGACATTTAATGGTGAATATAAAATAAATAAGAAAACAAAACGTTAATGTTTTATTTATAATTCACACATTTGACCCACTTTTTAGGTAGTTTATTTATTTTTTAATATGAGTATATTGGTGGTGTTCCCGTGTTTATTAAAAAGTAAACAAAATGACGCTGGAAAATGACACGAGGGCCAGGAGCTTGTGTTGGCGGAATCCAATTAAATTATATTTTGGACCGAAACCCAAAGAGGCAACAAACGTTGCCAAAAATTCTTGTTTGACCATTAATTTTGATGCCTTTGCTGTTGCCTTTTGCATGCAAATTAGCCTTAAAAAAAACACATTTCTAACCGGTTGCGGTTTGATAATAATGATGATACATGGAATCCGCTATATATATAATTTATATATATTTAATTTTTGTCGGGTGTGTTGGCACTTGACTTATAGAAATGCATTGATTTTGTTAGCACTTTATTGGTTTTTATTTTATTATTTATAATAGGTCTATATCTACTATATATTATCGCTTATTTATATAACACTCTACAGAAGTAACCACAATGTATATTGTATTAATTTATAGCCTTATCAGTTAATTTTTATGTGTTTTTACTCATAGAGTTTCAACAATTTTCGTGTTGAAAAAGCATTTTCTTTGATTAGAACAATCTCTAATATGTTTTTATTTCAACATTTCCACTGATTTAATCAGCATTTAGTAAGAAACGAAGCAATTCACTGGCCCTACAATATTACAAATGACAATCAGGCTTAAAACTGTTAAGCGTGAACCGCTTTTGGGGTTATCAGAGTATAGTATTTTCAACGCAATACAAAGTTAATGCCCTCATTCAACTGAGAAGCTTTTAGGCGTCTTATGTGTTGATAGTCTCCTGGGTGCGGTCAAAGGTCAACTTGGAGGGTATCGCCAACGCACACTTATCTCCAGCATTGGCACGTTTTGTGCTCAAGATTTTTGCGTAATTAAAAAGCTAAAAGCTGAAAAATAAATGACGGAAAAGCGAACGGCGTCCGTATCCAAAATAAAACACGTCATGTTTCGTGCTCGGGGACAATCCTTGGACTTTGCGCCAGGTGTGGGTTGCAACATCGTGAGTAAAGCTCAGCAATTTTGTTTCGCTGTGTCGGTAGAGACGCTTTTCTAATTGAATTTTAATGCAGCTGGCTTGCGCTGTTTGTTCCATGTCCCTCGGGGGGGGGGGGCCAATCCAAGGGCTTAATGCTTTAATATTTTAATATCTTTTTGTACATTCCGCTTTTAGCCGTGTAACGACTTTAAGGTCTCAACTGATTTCATTTGCTTGCGTTTGCAAATGCGGCAAATCCATAAGACAAATCGAAAGTCGAAACAACTACAACCCCAATTGTTATACTAAGTACTAACAAATACGCCAACATCAGCAATAACAAACAGACCCATCAATCGCTGCCTTTCCATTTGAAACTATTTTCGGTGCTTACAGTTTTGGTCTGCTTCCAAATCCTCTATCATTTTTGTGTTCTCTTCCTGAAATCAGCCACATGTTCAAAGCGTACATATATGTACTGCATATTTTTGTGTAGAAAACTGTTTTCAATTTGCCATTTCCATGCAATAATTTTAATTTTGTGTGTGTTACATTATAAGTGATGAATGATTTGCCATGTATAACATGTAAGTATAACAGTTTATGTAAAACTGCGTTAGTTCATTAACGACTTATTTACTGCATTCAATTTGTATATCAGCTTTGCACATTTGTATAACAGTTCCTATAACATTATAATTAGTTGTTTCATAACTTAATATACACTAAATAGCAGCTGCTTTTAAATTAAAGTTAATATATTTAGGCTACTTTGTATAACAGTTTTCTTTTAATTGCATTTTCTCCCATCAACTAATTCAAGTTCATGCCAAAAGCTGTGACATTTGTTTTTTTCGCTACAATTCCTTGCGGCAAATCAGATGTTGTTAACTTTTTCTCGTCTACGTCTGAAATATGTATGAGAACAGTTTTCTTGAAGTATCTTTGAGATAGCCGCCTTATCTGTATGGTCCATGATTCATGTGAGGCGTAAACAAGTGAATATTCATACTATACATATGTATATAGTATGTATCTGTATACCATATCTGGCATTGACTTGCCAACAGTATTTTACGCCCATATGCAAATCACAGTACGCTTTATTCTCAGTTTCTGCCACAGCTTCCAATCGGGAACAATTGCGACATTTCCTTTCTTTTTGCGCACTTTTCTTTGTGCGGTCTTGGTTGGCTTGGTTTTTCGGCCTTTGTTTTGCCTTCTGCCTCCATCTCTTCCATTATCAATTACGTCTTCGCCTGCTGAGTCGTAAATTGAAGTGACTGGCTTTAGCATCCAGTTGGTTGTTGCCACGCCAGGGACTGTTTGTCCTGTTGTTGATGCTGGGCTTAGCGCCATGTGGGTCCTCTTGTCGAATGTGCATATTAATTTTCATTGAGCAAATAAACAAGCATGATGAAATACTTATTGTTCTCATAAATGTCAATTTATCACAATACCAACTAAACGAAACTAAAGCAGCCGCTAAGGATTACAACGGTTTATTTATTAATATTGACGAGTATATTACAGATGAGAAATTAGCTAAAGTTAAAGAGTATAACAGATTTTGTGTTTGTATAACAGTTTTAACTAAACTCAGAGTATAACAGTTTGAATACAAATTATTTTAACTTAAAGAGTATAACAGATTTGGTTTTGTATAACAGTTCTAGCTAAACTAAGCGTATAACAGTTTTAATACAAATTATTTTAAACTATTATTTACCTATCAAACATAAACTCTAAGAGTATAACAGTTTTTGTTTATGTATAACAGTTAGTATAACAGTTTCATAAAAGGCCTGTCAATGAAATACAAACCAATACATTCAGTTCGACCTAGTTTTTTCATCCATTCATTGCCTCATTACCAGCCCAGCGAAACTAAGTCGAGTCGACACTTTCCAATTTCACTCAGCGAGCCTATTCAAGGATAATTATGGGCATATGCGGGGGCTCATCATTACCGCCTTATTTACAGACATCTTGGACGCGACTTAAGTAGAAGACATATAATAGATATAGCCGCTAAATAAGCGCATTCAATGGAAGATATTACCGTGCTCGCATTCTAGCTTTTACTTTTACTTTTACTCGAGTAAGTGGCGCCTTTTTTTTGAGGGCTGTGGGCATTCAGTTCGTTGGGAGGACCCTTCACACGACGATGATGACACGCTCTCAATTGGTTTGAGTGCTGCTGCTGCCCAACAACAATGAGTGTAGCCTACTTCTAGGCAAATTAAATTTCTAAATGTGTGTGTGCGAGTTTTCGTATGTGTGTGTGTGTGTGTTTATGAGCAACAAAACGCCGCCTCACTACTTGAGCAAACACTGCATTAAAGCTGGCACAGTTTTAATTATATGTATACACATGCCAGTGTATAACAGACGGACATCCTGCCTGCACTGAGGAAGGAAAACACACACAAATTGCCTAAACTGAATTTTCTGTGACTTCATTTGTCCAGCAAACAAAAAGAACCGAAGAAAGCAGGAAACAAAACTTTTCTTTGGCTCACAAGCAATTTAATACTCTTGATTTTTAAAAAGAATTTGTATTCAAAAATGAGATGGTTTTTATATATTTATTTAAAAAAAGATTACATATTTATACAATTTTTAACGAATTGTTCTATGACAGCTGTATAGTAATTTGAAGCGTTTGATTCACAGATTAACTTTATCTTGAACAAAAGTTTATTAATATATTTTATAGATTTGTATCCAGATTATAAATTATAGATACAATATTCAAACGATGCAAGATACATAAAACAAATTTATTTGGCTTTCGGCACTGCGCAAAAAAGTAATTTTTATTAGGTTTGAAGAATTGGAGCCTTTAAGCGCAATGTGCCGAGTGCCAAAAAAAAGTTTTTTTTAATAATTTATATGTATGTTACCTAATATTATTTGTTAGTTAGTTATACTCGTAGACTAATTACATTGACTGATTACATTACACAGTTGTTAACAAAATTATCACACACTTCGCAAGGGTATAAATAAAAGCAATGCTTGACTTTTTATCAATAAAAGTTTCATCAAAATTAAGTGACATTTTTGGGCATACCTATATTCGCAACCACAAGTCAGTCATTCAGTCAAATTGTTGTGGCTATTACCACAAAATTGGCATTACAAATGCGACCGAATGTTCCGCAAAATGCTTGTGGCAGATAAAGGGGAAGGGAAAGGGGGTGTCAAGAGTGTATGTGTGTGGCATGCATAACTGAAATTGTTTACATTATACATACATCGGAGGCAAGTGGAAACATTTCATTTTGCAGTTCCGACCCGCTGCACAGACTGCCGACTGCCGTTTGCAATTTTATTGATTTTTTACGACTCACACACACCTATACATACAATTTGTAAAATGAAATGTATATGTGTGAGTGTTCTTTGATGTTAGTTTGTTTTCGCCAATTTGAAAGCAAAGCGAGAAACTAGCGAAAATCAGCATTCAAGATCTCCACGTTTTGTTTATTGCTGCTCTTTCATCTATTTTTTATTTTTGTAGTGTTCTCTTTTAAGCAGCTTCTCTTTTATTTACCTTCTTGTTATCTTAACTTCTTCTCTTGCATTTGCACATCTTTTGTTTATGTTGTTAATTCGTGTTTTTGCATTTTTTTTATGTCGTTGCCATGCAATAATATTTTTACAGTTCTTAAATTTGTTGCCATCCAAAAGGTTTAAAAAGTAGTCAAAAGGGGAAATGTGAGGGGGGATGGGTAATTGTGTGGGATGGGATTGGTAATTGTGCAGCTGAAACCAAGTTATGGCTGAAAATGTCAACCACATTGCACTTACAGTTGTTAGCCGAGTCAAGCAAGCGTTAAATTTGATTAGAGCGGTAAAAAAAATAGTGCAACTTTTATATATTCATAGAAACAAACTGTTATACAGAGAGACAATCGGGTATACAACACAATTGAAAGTGCTTTATTCGATTTAATTACAATAACTATAATTCAGCTCAGTTGTTTTTTTATAAACAATCATTACGAATTGTAAAAATTTCTTTTCCAATTCTTTTATAAATAAAAAAGAGCTGTTATTTAAACATTTACAACCATTTTTTCGTGCTTAAATATAAAAACTAAAGCTGAAATGATTAATTCGATTTATAATGTTTGCTTCCATTATACACAACTGTTATACAGCACATTATCAGCTAGATGAAATCTATATTCACTGTCGAAATCAACAACCAACTCCATGGCAATATATCTCAGTCACAATCTACGAAACAACAGCACAGCAACAATTTGCAAAAAATAAATGTATTTGCTTTGTTGGCCATTTGTGCATGTCATTTAGAGCCAACTGTGCTGCCAATTTGCGTGGGCTTGGCCCCAAAACTGAAACGGCATTAAATGGCAGGACTTGTAATTCAATTTCACTCTGCCAACGACATGGCAAAAAAGAGAAAAAGCCAAAACCAAAACTAAAATGCCAAACTTGTTATCGTGTGTTAATGAATAATGTTGCCTATTTTGGGGCGCAGCTCATTTGACTGCCTTATATCTGACATTTATATGTATGTACTTAAACATATTTACGCTTGTAGCTAAATTATAATGGAGTGTGACAGAACTGGGAACTTATCACAAACAGACAAACAAACAGAAACCGAAGCATTTAGAGCGCTTTTAATGGCACTTGCAATCGACACAAACAAATCCCCATTTAATGCGTAGTCAGTTGCCTTTATGTTGCCTTTATTTTTGGCTTAGTTTGTGCTGGTTTTGGTGCTTTGCCAAATGTTCAACACGTTCCAGTTTTCCCTTTGTTGTAGACCGACCCAACACTTGCTGCCTGTCAAATTTATGACAGTTTCGCTTGACATCGACCCTTGGCTCGAGGTTAAAAATATACTTATGTTTCTTCTTTCTTGTGGCGGCCTTTTAAAGCACCCAATCGATTTTCTTTCCAAGCATATTTTGTGCAGAATCTAACATACATAAATATAAATCATAATTTAACCAAAATGGCTGTAAATTTATTTTGTTTGGCATAATTCATAATTAATCATTATGATTCTAAGTACACAACACTCTAAGTGATTGACAATGCTCTATCAAAATTGACGTGGCAAATATTTAAAAATACATAAATTGCTGGCCTTTTTATTAACTGCTCTTAACCACATTTAACTATAAAAATTAAGCATTAGATACTTTGATTTAGTGATGTAAAAATGCAACGAAAAATCGTCGACGCTCCCTTGAGTTGGTTTTAAGACTTTGAATATACTTCAATTTGCTTAGATATGAAGGAAGAAACAAATTTTTTTTTTTACAAAATAAATTAAATTTAAATGCAGAATAAATGTAAAGGCCACGTTTGAAATGGCATTCCGCTTCGAAATCGGAGCAATTTTGGTCTGATTTTTGACATAGCAACTTTACAAGTTAAAACTTTTATTAATTTTACAATATTTTTTACAACATAAATTTAACCATCTCAGAATTAAGCTTAAAATGTTCTTTTATAAATTATTTATATAAATTAAATGATTAAATGAATTAAAATTGAATGCAGAATAAATTTAGAAGTCTGCTAAGCTGTCTCTTATTTATCAATCTTTTTCTCTCTACCCTTTTTTTCTACTCAAGTTAATTTGCATTGATTTTGTCACACTGTGCATTAGCTAAACTAATTATAATGCCATTTGCTCGTAAATAATCGTACTAATATATGATATTAACCTTTTGCAGGTTCTCCAGCCGCTACGAGCTTCCACTGCTGGTGCAGAGCGTTGTCATGAACGTCACCATGTTCCTAATGATCCATCTCTGTGTGAAGGTCAAACGCTTGAATGCGAATACACGAGAGCACGCGCTGAGGGGTGAGTTAACGAGTATATGGAAACCTCCATTCCGATTCGATATTCATAATTAAATTCTTGGCAATTTCAGGTGACGAGCTGCAGTTGCCAAAAGTGTTGACGGACACGGACATTGGAGCCTCTGTGTCCACGGATGCAACCGGTTTGAAACGTGCACGTTCCAGGCATTATTTGAATGGTAAGTCTACGAGTTTCAGGTGTAGTTTTCACTGAAAAGTTCCGTGCGTGACAGCGACAGTTGATGGCATTTTCCGCGCAGTCTTCGTTAATGTAGAAGCTTCCTGACATGTTATTGCCACAGCTCACAGTACAGTAAAGCACACAAGACGACACGCCCAGTTTCAGTTTCAATTTCAATCGACTCAACGATTTCTCCACCCATTTTTTATTATGCTTCTCTTTTATTCTATCTTTATCTTTACGCGCCATTTACGGTATTTTAGCATTTGCTCATTTACTTTCACCTTATCAATCGACCCTCGCAGGGCAATACAATAAACTGGGTTAGCAGGCGGAAATGGAGGCCATAAATTGATCAATGAACAGGCGTCTGCCTGGGCTAATTATAGTAGTGGCACGCCTTGGGCTTCTTGGCTATAACGAAGTGGCTATGTAGTTGTGTGTTTGTGTGTGCTGCGCTTAAAAGTAGGCAACGATAAGAAGAATTGATTTACAAACAAGTGAACATTTTGAAATGCCCACAACAGTTGTTTAATATGTATAACAGTTGCCTTAGAACAGTTACAGTATAACAGTTTGAGTGTCAGCATGAAAATTAGGAAATTGCCAGCTTGAGAATTAATTCCGCTAACGAGATATATAACAGTTTCAGTATAACAGTAAATGGTGTATAACAGTTTTTAAAAATATGCTTTATTTCTTCCATCTTATTGTCTTATTATTGTTGATTTTAGATATAACAGTTGCCGTATAACAGTATAACAGTTTGAGTGGGAGCTTAAAAAATTAGGAAATTGCCAGTTTGAGAAGTAATTCCGCTAACGAGATATATAACAGTTTCAGTATAACAGTTAGTGGTGCATAACAGTTTTTAAAAATGTGCTTTATTTCTTCCATCTTATTGTCGATTTTAGATGTGATTGTACTTACGAAATATACAACAGTTAATAGTGTATAACAGTTTTATTTCTTCTGTCTTAAATGTGTGTTCATTTCAGCTGTTACTAACTGTATAACAGTTGGTATAACATATATAACAGCATAAAATGTATTAAACTTATTTTGTAACAATTTACAGATCTGGATTTCAAATACTTTTGGAACTGGACAGACTTTCAGTCGTATCTGGACATGATGCTCGTCGTTTGGGCCGTTGGCGCTGCCATCACATATCTCATGCTACCCGTTCACTGGTTCATGGAAGCCATGGGCTTTGTGGCCGTCTTTACAGAGGCCATGCTGGGTAAAGTCTGCTCCTAGTTAGATATATGACAATTATGTTAGTTAATCTATTTATAAACTCTGGTTACTTGACAGGTGCACCGCAGTTTCTGCGCAACTTTAAGAATAAATCAACATATGGTATGAGCATACACATGGTGATTATGTGGACGCTCGGTGATATGTTCAAGACTGGTTACTTTATTGCTAGAAATGCACCATCGCAGTTCTGGATTTGTGGCACGCTGCAGGTGCGTTAAATACAATCAATCAAGGCTCCAAAACAGTCTGCTTTCTATAGCATAATTATTTTAGAATTGAATTTATTACTTTAAAGTTTTTGACAATTATTTTCAAACACATTTTATATGGTTTTTCATGAGCATTTTTCCGAAATTAATATTATCAAATGTGCTACAGAAATCTCTTTCACTTGAATTTTACTTAAATTTGTATGAAATTTACGTCATTTTTCAGGTAAAAGAGATTTCTGTAGCACACCTGTATAAGTGTTTTTGCTGTTTTTGAATACATTTTTCGATTGAATAATCTTTTTCGGCACTTAATATTTCTCCACTCAATTCTAAAAAATTCATAAACTTAATTCTTTTTATTAAATTTCCAACATTTTTATCGTTTAAAAACCAAACAAAAAAAATTAAAAGTCCTCGACAAGAACATAAAAACAAAAGTTTCAATTCATAAATTTAATTTTTTTATTAAATTTCCAAAATTTTTATCGTTTTAAAAACCAAAAATAAAAAATTAATTATTATTAAAAATTAGATTCCCCTACCAGAATATGAAAACTAAGGTTTGAATTCACGAACTTAATTATTTTTATTAAATATTTGTGTTGAATACCAAAAAAAAAAAAAAGAAATTAATTCAATTTTAAAAAAATTATCAAAGGTGCCACAGAAAAATGATTTCTGTGGCACCCCTGTATAAGTTCTACAAGAATATAAAAATCCAGGGTTCTTCTGGCTTTCTTTCGCCAACATTTTCAAGCCTTGTGATTTATATAAAATTGTGCGAGAATGTCTAATAAATCGAACCATTTTGCAGGTCAGCCTGGACATCGCCATACTGCTGCAGGTGTGGATCTATCGCAACAATACGAAGCCGCGTGATTTGAGACGCGGCGATTAGCAGTTTGCCCCCGAAGAACAACAACAGCAGCAGCAAGAACACGAAAATCAACAACAACAACACGAAAATGAACAACAACAACAACACGAACACAATCTGCACATTTCGCATTCCGAGGAGCGACAATTGTCGCAGGCGATCACATTGAGCAGCAGCGGCGATGATCATCTGCTGACCGCTCGGGCCGACGACGAGCACTTCAAGGTGCTGGACTTTGGTCAGTGCCATGACAATCGCGCCTTTCAGTATCATCACCATCATCATCATCACAACAACAACAACAGCAGCAAGTTGCTGCCACGTTCGGGAGGAAGTGGCAAGAGTCAGAGTCCAACGGCTGCCGCGGTGGCCGTTGCCCTCGATGCCCTCGAGGTGGTCATTGTACATAAGCCCAACACGCCAATGCTGCTGCCCAATGGGAGCACAAAGGGAGCACGTGCATCATCACGCACCACCTGCTGCTGTCATCGACGCAAGCGTCACAATGCCACACAGACGTCCATGGAGCGTTGCTGTTGCATGAGCAGCTGCCATTGTGTTGACCATGCGACAACGACTACGCATCATCATCATTGTCATCATCATTGCCATCATCATCACTATGAGACAACAAAGCGACGTCGTCGTCATCAGCAGCATCAGCATCATCAGGAGTCACATTCCAAGCGCAGTCCGCTTCCGCTTCCAGTTCAGCCGCATCACCACAAAAAGCACCAGCACCACCATAAGCGACAACTGCACCACAACAAGTCTTCCCTGGACACAAACACCAGCAACGAGGAGCATCGTCCGCAGCTGCATTCAGCTGCGATTGCCATTGAGATCGATGCGGCCACCGGGACGGAGAACAACAGCAGCACAGCGACTTCCAATTTTCCCTATAAGGTGGCCAGTGAGGGCGGTGGTGCGCCCATGAATCTTATACCGCTCTGTGAGCAGCATCGTCAACGGCGACGCGGCTCCCTCAACTCCAATACCACCATTGGCACGGATGAGTTGTCTTGCGATGATGATGATGATGATGTCCGTCTGGGCATACAGCCGGAGGATGAGCAGCAACTGACACCCGCCATGGGCAGCAGCTCCAGCAGCACAGCACGCGCCTTCGCTGGCGCCGCTCCAGCTCGCAACGAATGCGTGCGGATTAAGCGTAAGCGTTTTGTGCCCGACGCCATGCAGGATTATTGCAGCAGCTGCTCACGTTGCTCCAGCTGTAGCTGCGATCAGGCGCGCACCAGCTCCTGCAGCAGCTTGGACGAGGATCTGGGCCATGAGTTGACCGTTTCCGCCGACTGTCATCGCTGCATGACGCATGAACAGAGCAGCCTGAAGAGCTTTTGCTCCTGTCACACAAACAACTGTTGCTGTGGCCGCTGCAGCAACGAGGAGGAGGAATACGCTGGCGATGAGGATGACGACAATGATGACGAGGACGAGACCACGGGACAGCGTGAATCCTTCTGCACGGCAGCGGATCATACAATTGTGAGCACGCCAACGCAGGAGGAGCTGCACAGCAGCACATTGACACCACTGAGCACCCAGGAGCACACGATGCGCAGTGAATTAGCCGATGGCGATGGGGATGGCATCACCGATGCGGATGCCTCGTCGCTTAGTCAATCCGCCGAGTACTTTTCGCTGTCATCCACAGTAGGTGGGGCAGCGACCACTGCCAAACACCAGGAGGAGGAGCAGGAGGATGAGGATGAGAAACCACACTGCAGTGGTAGCAGCAGCAACAGCAACAGCAGAAACCACAACAACAAGCATTGGAGCAAACATATACGGCTCAAACGCAGCTCGTCGCCGCTGGATTCGCATTTATGACGAAGCGTCTCGCTGGTCGCCTGGCCAGCAATCGATGTTAACGCCTTGTTGCAGCAAACCATCCGCAAATCGGCGGTGCTGCAGGAGGAGTCGCCCGTCAGGAGGCGTCGCATGCCACTCACACCCCAATTGCAACGTCCACCGGCTGCTGTTGCTGTGCCACCACCAGGTAGCAACGATAGCTCCACCGCCACCCTAACTTTAACGCCCAGCGTGATCAGTGTGGCCAAGCAGCCGCTGACATTGACCGCTGTAACCAGTCGCAACGGGGTCACCAATACGACAAAACTCTCACCTGTCCTGGGCGGTGATCCGCTACAGCGTCGATCCACAGAGATTATACTGTAAACTGGCCACAAAACTTTACCTCTGGTTATTGGCTGTGTTGTTGTTATAATGCTGAGAAACAAACATTTCGTGAGATTGTTTAATTTTTTTGTTTTTTTGAATTCGATTTTATCCCAAAAAGCTGATCATTATGTTGTTATTCGGGGGTTTCCCCTCAAGTATCCCTAATATGTAAATTATATAATTTGTAAAAATTTTCTAGTGAAAATTAGCTCTAATTACATTTCGATAATAATATGTACATGTTTTATTTGTGTAATATTAATTTTAGTTGCGACTATGTGAATTTAATGCTTCCGCTGCGATTTTCCTCTCAAGTCATTTGCCAAAAGTCGAAGAGACATATCCATTTGAAATCTATTATATGGTATTCTGTTTGGCAAATGCTTGAAGGTCTTTCAATTGATAGCAACGACCTTGTTTCAATAATTTTGTACAATTTCTTAGTCAATTCCTCTTAGGCAAGTAAGTTTAAAGCATGTATAATTAAAAAAAAAAAACAAACCAACGTTAATCTCGATATTAAATAAAGTGTTAAGAATATATGGTAAAATTATGATTTTATAGCGGAATTTATTAGCTAAGGTCTAAACTAAAATAAAATTAAACGACAAACAAATTAATAATTTTCTTTTTATTTATTTCATACACAATTGGCACATGTTTACATTTAAATACTTAGCACACACATCACACTAACATTTCTATGCACATCAATTGAAATACTTTATTTATTTAGCACTTATATAAAGCAAGTTTCATTAGTCTAAGCCAAGTTTATTGAACGAAAAAAAATAATATTTAAAACGAAACGCAGCCAAATATCTTCCTTGCAATGTTGAGATTCCGTTGAAAATGCTACACACAATTAAATATAACACTATATGTAACTAATTTATTATTACGTGTAAGCTAAATTATAATTCAAGTGCTTAAAAATATTTATGAAATATTTAAAATGAAACCTAAGAAAATTTCAATTTGAAAAAAAACTCCACAAGTAAAAAATGTGTTGAAATTTTGTGTAAGAATTTGTTGATTAGTGAGTAGCAAATATCTTGTTTGCATGTATGTCGATTATAATGCTATAATATTAAGTACTATGTAGTTTCAAAAATCATAAGTTGCCGCCTGTGACAGGCTTAAATAATTTGTTATCCACTTTGTCTAGCATTTTAGTTTTAATAACTCCAATTGTAACGAATTACTTATAACCAATACTCATATATCACAACTATACAAAAATGTTCTACTAATACATTTACTACTAATATCTAAATTTGGGCGCATTTCAATGTAGAACATTTGACATCTCAAAAAGTGTTAACTACAGATTATTCTATTCATTAAATATTCGTATATATTAGTAAGTATATAATACAAAAGCAATATTTGCATACAACTTGAATTAAATCAATAATAATAAAATACAAATAATTAACACGGCGTATTATTTTGTCATCCAAATTATTAAAATCAAAGCAGCTGCTGAGCTTATTTGGTATTTTTTTTTTACCAACACTTTTTATCCAGGCTGCCACGGATAATAAATGCGTGTTGAAAAATGGATCCTTCTTAAAAATTACCTAAAACTGACCAACGTCCCTTTTCTGAGAACCAAGGCTGCCACACGTTTTAAGACTGTGGGTGACTTTCGGTGGATTTGGAAGGAACATGTTCGCTCACTGAAGTGAGCAGCTGTGGTGCCAGATTCGCTTTTTTCCCTTCAAATCTGGCTTTCTTCAAAGGCCATTTGCTAGAAAAATTTGCAAACAGCGGGCAGCGGGAATTGTGGCTTTTTTTTGTTGAAATGCTTTTTTCCAGATTTTTTGTAAATGCCCAAATATAGGGGAAATTAAAACCCAATAAACAAACAAATTGTTCAGTTTCTTTCTGAGCAACTGATTTTGTGCAATCACTCTTCCCCTCTCGGGAGAAAATACAGGAATTAATGAATTGAAAAACCAGCTTTTTTATGGCTTATTTTATTCATTTTTCATCTTTTTTGCATCGTTCCTCCCGTCAAAAGCAAACAAAAGTTGGCAGCACTGGTGAACAGCTCTTTTTTGTTCACTCACTCGTCAGCTACCCAACACTAGTTAGTTCATCACTTGCATCAGTTGCTGCTGCAAAGCGAATTCTCTCGCTCGCGGTTAAAAGTTTTTTTAACAATATAATTAAAAAATTTAATATGTGAACGCGACTGCAACTGCAACGAGGAAGACAAAACTGCAATTGATTTGATTAATATTTGATACAAAAGGAGGACAAAGTCAAATCGTAGAATCGTAGAAAAAAACTAAAAAACGAATGACAATTTGTTAATGACATAGGGAGAATATTGATAACAGCACTGCGACAGCGGAGAAAGAGAGCAACAAAAACTGCAATTGCAATTGCTATTGCGCTTGGTAAGTGTTACACAGCCAAGTAAACACTATAAATAAATGACTGTGTGTATACACGCATGTACTTACAATGTACGCATGTGAATGTGCGCGTGAGAATGCCGTTATCTATCCCTTTGTTGGTGCTCTGCTCTTTTGGCCTCTGCGACTGAAAACTGTCAGCATCAATTTGCCAATTATTTGCTTTCGACCCCCGCCAAGTGAATGAACAGAATCTTCTTTAACTTTTACATGATGTCTACTCTTCTATTTTATTCATTTTCTATTTTCAATAGCCACAACGAAAACAATATCTTGGCTTGTGTGAGTGTGTGTGTATATGCTGTCATTGACAAGCAGCTTCCCCTTCCCCTTTATTTTGCTGTGTGCTTATACATAATATACCATGTATATATATGACGGTGCGTGTGTGTGTGTTTTTCTATGCACTTTAGCTTTTGACATTGCTTTTTGCACAACGTTACGAGCGCTTTAAAAGCTGCAGCTGGTTAGGGGTGGGGGGCAGGCACCCAATGCAGTCCATTCAATGTCAGCTTTTCATTGAACTTGATACTGAAAATTTGAGTGGGACTTTCTGCAAGACTGAAGGCTAAAGTCAGGGACAAGGCTTAAAGCTTCAAGCTAGGACTGTCAAAACTCTGAATTATTCTATTTAGTGATATTGTTGCTTATAAATGACTCTACATTTCTTGATTTCTAAGTAGTTTTGTTTACACTCGAGTACGTATTATGCAAGGTCCGGCTTGACAATGAGCAACAATGTTCCAGTTTTCTTATCAGTGAACAACTATTAACTTACTGCAATGCACTTAAATATGCATGACCTCATTAGATGACAGCCTTAACAGGAACTTATTGAACTGATTAACAACGCCAAGCTCTTATTTTGAGAACAAAAAGGCTTAAACCAAACTTAAAACAAAGCAAAGAAAGCTCAGCTTACAAAATGTACTGCAAATTAACTTTAACTTTATGAAGCTTTACAGAACGTAAACAACATATCAAATAATGTTCAGGTCAAGGTTATTACAAATTTCTGGATCTTTATATTGTAAACGTTACTTAAAAAATAAGTAAAAGGGTATATTGTATTCGTTGTAAACAGGGATTAAAACCGAAACAAATATCGGTTTCAGTTACGGTTTCGGTTAGGCAAAATCTTTGAATAAAGGTTTCGTAACGGTGAACCGGTTTTTGTATGTTTCGGTTTTGAAATACCGGTATGGTTTCGGTTCACAAAAAATAAATTTCTTTGCAAAAATATAATTATATTAATAATATAAAAATATTTCAAAAGGCATTACTTTCCTAATATTTCATCCATACATTTATTTCACATTTAAATCAAAATTAAAAACAAAAAAGAAAATCAAAAATAAAATACAAAACTAATAACAAAATATCAAAGATCGCAAACAAGACTTATGAGTTGGAAAAAATAGAAACAGCTCTCAACATTTTTCGTTTTAAATTATTTATAACTTGGTTTTTAAATTTGTATAATAAAAATTTAAAATAAAACATGCTTTTAAAATTGTATTTAAAAGCTATACCATACCTCATATTTGCAATTTTTAAAATAACAGTTTAAATGAAACTTTTTTTAAATTTTTATTATAAAAATTTAAAATAAAAACTTTTTTTTTTTATGTATAAAAAACCGAAATTAACCCTTATAAATGAAACGGTTACTAAACGGTTATTTCGGTTTACAGAGTTTCGGTTTTAAGGTTTCGGTCAAATGAAAATTTTTTTTTTCGGTTACGCCTTCAGTTACGGTTTTAAATTTCAATCGGTTTTTACCGGTTAAAGGTCACGGTTTCGGTTAGAGTTTTAATCCCTGGTTGTAAATCTCAACAAGATCGGACAAATAGAAAGGTGGTAAAGTTTTTAAGCAATGCAAGTGCCTAAAAGCATGAAATTAAATGAAATTTTCTATTTATTTAAATAAGTAATGAGTATCCTATTGTGTTTCATTAAATGCTCTTTTATAACTCTCGATCTGTTAATCAATTTTTGTTATGGGGTAATACAGAATTTACTTTTGTTTACAATTAAAAGAGAGCAATTTAAAAGCTATGCTCTTGTTTTTTGCCACTTATGGTAAATACTCTACTTTACATCTGTTCATTTTGAGCGGACTATAGACTCGAAGAAAACACTGACATGTGTGAGTGTGTGTGTGTGCTTTAATGAGCTTTTAAATGTACGTTGTGTGTGCAAAAAGGGCTTAAGCACAGGGTATCTCATAGTTGTTCCTCCTTGACTAGAGCATTTTTAATTCTTAATTGAAGGACTTTAAAAATACAATTAATGTGGAATATTTCAATGGATAACCCTTGATTGTCATTTATTTTCTGCAAAAAAGAACAAAATATTCAGAGAAAATCGAGCGGCACGAAATGCGCCAATTTTATTTACTGCTGACATTTTGACGCCCACACGCGACGCCAAGAAGCCAAAGTTTGTTTAATTGTATGTGTGCGTGTGTGTGTGTGTATGTGTCTGAGTGTGTTATTCATGAATGGAATCGAATGCATCGAAAAGAGGAATGCGGAAGTAGCAGCGAGTGGAAAAGAGACAGCGGACAGAGTTTTAGCTCTCGCACATTCAGCACAAAGAGACAAGGCGTAAATGGTTTGTGTTGTTGTTGTTGTTGTTGTTACAGTTAATGAATAACCCAGTCAGAAACTAGGTGAGGTGGAGGTGGAAGGAAGGGGATGTTCTCTCTACACGCTGCGCATTTAAATCGCAGTTGATCAGTTATTGAGCTTTGAGCTTTTGGCTTTAATACAAAACTTTTTATTAACTTTGCTGCATTTGATTTGAATGATTTTGTTGTATTACGCAGTCGCAAATTGATTATGCATGCCCATCCTTAAGCATGTCTTCCTTTTTTGCCCTATGCCAGGACTATAAATAGCAAAATCGTTGCGCCGATTAGATGAAACTTCATTGCGTTATTCAAGGGATTATTTATGAATATTACATGAGCCGGTGATAAACAATTTCTATCAACATGGGCCATATGTCAGCCAGGTGGTTTCAAGTGCCGTGCAGTTCCTGCCCCTGCCCCTGCAAATTGTGTTGCCTGTCCCTGTCCCGCCCCCCAACTACGAATCCTTCCTATTCCTATCCTGAAGCTGATACATTGACGTCAGCATTTGGTTCCCAAGTGGCACAAGAATAAACGAGTTACTATTACTTAGGACTTAAACAAGGGTTAAGTTGATTGGATTGATTAGAAACCAAGTAGTGTTGTTCTATTTTTGGATTGTTTTTCTTTAACAAAAAGAGTTGTTGACACTTGAGATCCCTAATCAAATAATATAAGCTTTTTTTATATTAATATTAATGTTATTGTCGTTAAAAGTTCTTTATTTACTGATATGTATAGTTTTTTTTTAAGTTGTTCAGTCTTTGAATCATTAATTAAATTAAAATGGAATTAAATATAATATTATACTTACTTTCGAATTTGCTTGAATTCTAAAGCTGCATGAAATAAGAAAGCTTTAACAATTTAACATATTTTGGTCTAAGATGTGCTCCTCAAATACCTCGAAGCGCTGGCAGCTCATCTTGTCCTTAATGGCCCTCCAGACGACACCCAATCGAGCTGACATACCACTTCACATCTGACACGGGCCATAATCGAACCGCTAACTAACCCAGATGCCATTGTCGTCATCATATGACACACGCGTCAATACGACGCCCAAGTCCAAGTCCCAAGTATTCTCTATATGGTTATTGTTGTTGCTGTTGCTGTTGTTTCTCGTTGAAAGCAATTTCATAAATGGCTTCCGTTTGAACAGGACACGCGCAACGGGGCCATTGAGGGACCCATCCGAAAAGAAAGTGTAAGGACAGCTTGCATACTTTCCTCGCACCAAAATGATAAGACAGTCAAGATAAAAGGCAAATTGTGTTGCCCGCTTTTGGGCACTGCGGCTTCTCTACGTGCCGAAAGCAAATTCAAAGAATATAAACATAAATGAAATGCCTCGATGTGGGAGGCGCGATTTCAGTTATGGCGCCACACATAAAACTGATAAATAAACAGAGACATATCAAGGTCAAAGTTAAGCGTACACTAGAATATGATATTTTAATATTCTGACAAAATATATGTGCAATACGTTTTTGACGCCGCTCAAAACAAATTTTTACCCTCTTTCTACGGGTGCATGTAATAACGCCCAGTGTCATAGCGCCCGTGGGCGTCACAGATTTTTGTGTCATAAGCCCCGCGGGCGCTATGACACAAAAATCTGTGTCATAACACCTGCGGGCGTTATGACACTGGGCGTTATGACATGCACCCTCTTTCTACTAATTAACTTATTTTTACGACGGCGCGCCGTTTGAACACAATAACAACAACATGAACAGACAATGGGCTAGATCAGCTTTACAGCTGTTTTTTCACTATTGCGACTTGGAATTCTCAACTGGTTCTAGCGCATTGTAAGTTTGATTTTGTTGTTACAAGACCTAAGATTATAATATTCATATAACAGTCAACGAACTTAAAACCCTGGACAATTCATTCAATTTCGATTAACAGTCAACCAGGAAGCTAATGCAGGGAAAGAGAGTTTAAGGAAGTTGATTAATGTGAATGCGAAAGCACATTTAAAACCGAGCTTAATTCAATTAGCGTGCATTAATCAGAGGAGTGTGCGGTAAATAAAAGAACAAATGCTGCAGTAAGAGCAGCAGCAGCAGCCAATGAGCAATGAGAGAGTAGAACAATGGCATGGCAAAAAAAAGCACATCACAACATCGATGTTCTGTGTGAGAGGGAGATTGATTGCAGAGGAATGGGAAGAGAGGAAGCTCTCGCAACAATGGGCTCGTGGCCGTAGCAACAACAACAGCAGCTGATACTCATGACAGGCGCAAAGTGCAACGCAGAGAAGAAGAAAAAAGAAACACAAAAACAAACAAAGAAACTGTTGAGCAAACAAATGCTTCTTGCTCTGCTCACACACTCTCTCTCTGTCACTCTTCCTCGTTCTTTCACTCTCTCAGACCATCCTTGCTTTAATTTTGCGAGGTCAGTGCTTTTAATGAGCAAGTTTTCTTTAAAACTTTTCTGACCGGCAGCAGTGTTGAGTAATGAAGCGTCTACAACATTTTTGCATATCATTTAAAATGCAATTAAAACTCGTTGCGAGCTGCAACGTAAATCGATATTGTGCAAATTACTTGCGAATAAAAGGAAGTTGCGACTGACACACATTTGCTGTTGCCTGGAATATGTGCATATGTATGTGTGTATTTCGTAGCCCATTTAAAAACGCACTGTAATTCATTTGGAATTCTGAATCCTTATCACATTTTACAACTTTGTCAAAATTTCGTTGTTTTCCATGCGAATTTAAAATGAACTTAAAAATAAAAATGATTCTGCATTTAAGTTTTGCTCATTTGGTAAATTTAATTTTTATTTTTATACCTATTCCTTGACTTAACCGATTTCGATGAGCAATAGCTTTTTAAATATTAATTTAATTTTATTAATTTTACGAAAGTTAAATATTTTAAAACCATTTCGATTTTTAAATACCAGTTGTTGTACAACCCCGTTCCTTTGTTTTTTTTTTTGTTTCCTGAGTTCTGTTTTGAGTTCGTGTTTGCCTGCAGCTATCATAATGACGTTTCGTGTTTGCGCTTCTGATTTGCATGCAACAACAACAACAATAACAACAGTCTGGAATTTGCATGCCAGTTTAAAAACAATAAACGTTGTTGATACCAGTCAAAACAGACACAGACACACATACATACATATGTATATATTTTATATGCATAGTATTAAGTGTAACAATGTTGTTAATTGACTTGCAGTTGAAGTGTGACGATTTTCCCACGTTAGTGTTGTGAATCGCGCAAATAAAAATGTTGTGCGATCTAGTTACATTCATATTCATATGTGCAAGTTTATTCAAATCCTATAAAAAAACCTCTTTACGAGGTAAAAGTCTAGTGACGAAAACATTTTCTTGCCCCAAAATTTCTGATATCCAATTTTGTGACGAATAATGTTAGGTTTTACATATGAATTATTTTCAACAAAATTTTTGGCCCTCGGCACGTTGCGCTAAGTTCTTCATACCTAATAAATACTACTTTTTTGCGCAGTGCCGAGTGACAAAAATTGTTTTGAAAATAATTCATATGTAAAAACATATTGTAAGAAATTCAACTAAAATTCAAAAAGGCTCCAACGGCCCCATTAGCTCCAATAATTAAAATTTTGCACCTCCCACTCACACCTGTTTATCTCACGACTACCGTCCGCAGTGATATTCGAGATACAACGATTACAAATTCAAAATTCTTTATGTATTATAGATAGATCTAGACATTGTTTAGTGACACCCTGTATTCGTGTTCAATGTCATTGCAAATTGAACTCAATTAAAAGCTTATTTAACTATAGCACTGCTTTTAACGGTTCCACATGGCTATTAACCCCCGCCCACATGCTGAAACTGATTTTATGTCTGTCATTTTGGCCGCTATCTACATGGGCTGAATCTAAAATTATCTGCAGCTTGTCAGGGCTGTTATTTATAATCATATGCATATTTCGTCGGGATAGGTCAGTGCTTCTGGCTGAGAAGGGAACTTTATCGATTTTCATGGCGCCAGATAAGATTAGATACAAAAAACAATGATAGATAGAGAAAAAACAAAAAGTCACAGCTCAAATTGCCAACTCTTGTGCCAATTTGTCGTCCATTAATTCCCGAGCTGTCAAATGAAGCCCGAAGCATTGTTCAATTCTGTATTTGCTAAACTGAAATGTAAATATTTGGTTTAACGAAATGAATGTCACAAGGGAATTCGCTTGCAATGTTTCCAGCTGAATATCAACGCAGCTTGTGATGCCAAAAAGGCAAAGGCCAAAATGTCTGGCAAGTCTTGGTAAACAATTCCTTGAGGTCCACTTCCCTTTCTCTCTGACACCCTGTCTGTCTCTCTCTCTCTCTCTCTCTCTGCCCACATTCGACAAGCTTGTCTTGTTTTCAGTACTCTGTGTGTGTCTGTGTAGGAAACTTGTTTCCTTCATCGTCCGTCTTTTATAGTTGCCTTTTCCCATTGAAAGCAAAAGTGCAAAACTTGCAGCAATCTATAAATAGTTGTTGTCGCTACTCAAGTCGCTTACAAGGAAATATTCAATAAGCAATATGTATCGAAAGCTAAATCAAATCGACCTTTGATGAACTCCTTCCGTTTAATGGACCCTAATGAGTTTACTTGTCTATTTTTAGTCAAGCCCTCGACTAACATGTGTCGTACTGTGACCTGTAAATGGTTTCTGTTTACTGTTTACATCAATCCATCATCATTTTTAATTATCTCCGACACAACGAATCGCAACAAATTATCTGAAATAGACTTGTACACTGGTTTTTTTTAAGTATGTCGGAGATGAGATTTTTCTTACTTTGATAGTGGTAACTAGTATTGTGAATCCTACTAGTGTTGGGCAGTATCAACACTGCTAGAGTGGGATGACAGCAGAGGCTGTCATCGAGTGTGACTCTGGTGTGAGTGTCAAAGTTGAAGACTGGGCAATAAGGTGACAAAGAAGCTGACACGGCACACGCAGAGGTCATACGGAAAGTTACTTAAAACCTTAAAATATCTCAAACTACGACAAGTATAACAAAATAACATTTTCAGGCAATTGAAGCATTTTAAACAATTACATTCTACAGTCTACAGACACTTTGATTTAAATCAAAAAATTAAATCTTAAACTTAGAAACTAGTAAACTTAAACTAGTTATAAGCTTGATTAACTTTAATAGACTTCAAATTTATTCCCTATTCTTCAATTGACTATGAAAAGATTTACATTCCTGGTAGATACGCAAATTGTGCAGACACTTTAATTAATTATAATTAGCACACTTTTAATTCATTAGGCATTTGAAATGCTGAAATTCGTCGTCCTGCTTTCACACTCTAGAGAAGGAAGCTTACTTTGAAATTCTTAAGCTTGCGACCTGTTACTTATTTTTCAGCACTCTATAATAAGACGAACCATAATCATAAATATGAAGCATAATACAAAGTGCTGGCATCAAGTTGAACCAACCTCGCTGTGGAGGTAATTAGGAGGCAAGGGCAGCAATTTAGGCCCATGGTCAACACCTCTGTAAGCTTGGCACGTGGGTGCATACATAAATTCCACAGCGGAACCAGAGTCCACAGCCCACACAGCATCCACTGAGCCCGGCGTAAAACTTTTGCCATAAATGTTGCTTGTCGGCCAGATCTGCTTACCCTTTCCTTCCCTTGGCTTGGCTGTCCTGCTCTCCTCGTTGCCATTATACCCTCTTGTCACCCATTGCCTGGCAACTGTTGGCTGCGTCGCAATAAGTTTTTTTTTATTTTTTTTATCGTCTTCGCTATTTTCCTTTTCTCTTGTTCTTTACGAGCTTTTGTCGTTGTTGTTGGCTGTGAGTATTTAACATATTTTTTGCTGCTGTTGTTTTTTATAAGCTTGAAAATGTTGTCAAGGATTCTGTCGAGGATAGTGCTGTATATTTATAGTTGAGTTTGAAGAGTTTACATTCTGCTTTTCTTAGTGTTTGCCTTTAGATTCTGTGCTACAGTTTATCTTTTATCTGTACACCAAAATAAATGGTTTAGCTCTTAAATTAATAAAAATATAATTAAATGGGATAGACATTAGTTAGCCCAAGTAACTTGTTCTTCTACTGTTTACAGGGTATCTACGTGGTCAACCAGTGCCATTTCTACTTGCAAGGTCATTTGCTAGGAATTTACCTGCAATTATGATATGGGCGTAGGCCAGGGACACTTTTATGCGCCAATAAAAGATTAAAAGCTTGTCTTTATACCCTGTAGCTGATAACTGCAAGTGCATTTTAGGTTTTTTAATGGAAAATATATTAATGAACTTTGACTGAATAATTTGGTAAAATAAAAGATTAGTAGATAGACAATTCTGTATATAAATTATCAAAAACTTTATATTAAAACTGGGAATTTGAGATAGTAGAAATATAGAAAAAATAGAATTAAGTAAATAATTTTATTTTAATTTATTTTATTTTGTGAATCAGTTTTTATGGCTTTAATATGTATTTGAATTATATCAAAAAAAGTTGTTACATTCTTATTTTTGTATATTCCACATTAAATTTTTGTTCTTTTCTCCAATTGCAGCACAATTGTTGAAGCACAAAAAAAAAACAAAATAATTTTTATAAAAAGACTGAAAAATCACAGGACACCACAATACTTGCAATAAAAGAAATCAAAGCCACCGTTTGAAGGAGAAGAAGGGCAACAAAGACCACGGCAAAGATGTCATCACGTTCCAAAGAGAGAGTTGTCACCGCGTTTCGCAAAATCTTCCACAAGTCCAACAATAATAATAATAACAACAACAACAACCATAACAACAACCACAATAACAACAATAATAATAATAACAACAACAACAACGATAGGAGCTGCGATAAGGCTGATGGCGCCGAACACAGCACCAGCAGCAGCAGCAGCAAGAACAACAACAACAATAACCTCAACAACAATCCGGTTATTGAAGCCGCAGCCACCTCCACATCATCCAGCACAACAGGAGCAGCATCATCAGCGGGAGCGGGAACGGGAGGAGGAACAGCTGGGGCAGCCGTTGAAGCAGCAGCTGGAGCTGCCCAGCCCAGCTCAAAGAATGCCGTTGTACGCGTGGCAGCCGAGCAGGCCGTGTGCGATTCACCTGGCAAGCGACGCCGCCAGGATCACAAGTAAAATCAATAAAAAGAAGGAGAAGTTATCTTAGATCTTATACCCTTGCAGAGCAATGTTGTTTTTTAATATAGTTTTTATAAAGTAACTTAAAGTTACTTCTTCAAAAACAGGGGTTATATTTAATTTAGTTAAAATATCATTTAACACTTTTTTCATTATTAAATTTAGCTGTTAATTGATCGTTTTTTGGATAGATATGTATGATATAGTACTCCGATTTGCACCAAATTTATTAAGAATGTTAAAAATATCATTCAATTATTCATTTGTAAAATTACAATGCTTTTATACTAAAATTTCCATTAATTTTCGTCAGGTTGTGTTTAAACTGTTTTACTTAACTTTCAAAATTTGTTGATTTTTTTTTTTAAAAATAAGGTTAGATTTTCAACATATGATTTTTGAAATAGATCAACATATGATTTAGTTTTTTATTACAAGTTTCGTGTCATAATTAAAATATCATCTGCAAGGGTATTTAAAAGTATTTATCAGCCAATTTAACACTGTTCCCTCTCCGTTCACAGAGTGGCACCGTCAACTGGACGCCCGTTGGTAACAGCTCCGGATCAGACCATAAGATCGCGTCGTCTGATGAAGGAATATCGCGAAATGGAACGCCTGCAGTCCAAGAACGATGCCGTCTTTACGGTAATGTCGAATGAAGCTAATCAAATTGATAGATATCGAAAAGTAAGCCCATTTTCCATTGCAGGTGGATCTGGTCAATGACAGTCTCTTCGAGTGGCACGTTCGGTTGCATGTTATCGATCCGGACTCACCATTGGCCCGCGACATGGTCGAGATGAGTGTGTCGGCCATTCTGTTGCATTTGAGTTTTCCCGACAACTTCCCCTTTGCGCCGCCATTCATGCGTGTCGTGGAGCCGCGCATCGAGAAGGGTTACGTGATGGAGGGCGGCGCCATCTGCATGGAGTTGCTCACACCGCGCGGCTGGGCCAGTGCCTACACCGTGGAGGCGGTCATCATGCAGTTTGCAGCCAGCGTGGTAAAGGGTCAAGGTCGCATCGCGCGCAAGCCAAAGAATACAAAGGAGTTTAGTCGGTGCGTCATTGAGCAGATTCTCATGTTGCATTTTTATTAATTTGTTTTATATCTTTGTTTTTCAGACGCCAAGCGGAGGAATCGTTCCGTTCGCTGGTGAAAACACACGAGAAATATGGTTGGGTTACGCCAGCTTTGGCCGACGGTTAAGTTTGGAGTCCCATCTCGATTAGCCCGCCGCTCAGAGTAGCTCTTGCGTTTGCCAACATAGTCAACTATAAATAATACAACTCGATTTCCATTTACATAAATGCCGCTCATTATAATACTATTTACTACAAAATAGTTGTAGGTTGCTTCTCCCGAATACCGATTTGATTTTTCCTTAAATGTAGTCAAGTAATAATATGTAATATGTAAACGATTTCAATTGTCGCAAATGAATACCATCCAAAAATGAGAATAGGAGAAACAAGCAAACTGGAGAAACAAGCGTCAACTAATACAGAAATTAGCTTAAAATGTAATTTAGCTGTAGTCATCAATGCAAATTATGATAAAAACAAAACAAAACAAAACAAAATATTTTAAACAAGTATTATACGAATTCTGTAAGTTTCCAAAACAATTTAAGTTCCGCATACATATTTTATATTTACTTAAAGTTTAGATTAGTTCTTGTGATTATTATAATTTGTTGTGATTTTTGTTAGGTTAACAATCAAATTACAGAACCAGCTTACATACAAATATATGTATGATAATTTTTCTTAAGTTTCGCATATAGCAAATAAATACAATATATTTCTCTGTGTCTCTGCATTGCATTTTTCATTTTTGGACTTATAATCGTGCATTGCGTACAATGACCAGTGTATTTTTAAACGCGCGCGCTCTCAGTGTTGGACAGCGTCAAAATAAATAGCATTGTGGTCAAGCATAGAAGTGCGACTCTTCAGACGCAGTCGATTAAATTGACGCCACGCGATTTGCCAACGAGCGCCTGTCAGCAAATTTAGTTGCACTTTCGATTAGAGAGTCTTTTTTGTTGCAAATTCACAATAGGAAGAAAGTAAGTAACTATTGCGTATAGTCCAACAGCGTATTTTAATTGAATGCTCGCTTTGCTTTTGATCGAAAGTCTGAACGTGCCTGGGCCACGTGCAGCAGTCGTTATTCAACACTAGGAAAAAACTAAAACGGGCTGCAGAAAATTATAATCACAGGACATAACTTTGTAAGTAAATTAAAGCATTTAGATAAGTTGTAGTACCAGTAAAGGTATACTAAAAGCCGCCACAAATTGTTGCTCAACTAAATTCTGCACAATTTGCATGCGTTGGCTGTAAATAAGCGGCGTAAAAAGCCAGTAAAAAAACTGGCAGTTCACAGCGCACGCAGTTGCTTGGGTGGAAAAAAAAACGATTGACAAGCTGCGACGGTGACGCCGACGACGACGTCAGCGTCGACAGTGGCAGAGACAGCGACATCAAACGGCAGATTGGCGGCTGTATGAGAATTTTAGAAGAAATCCTAGCTTGGAGCTGCAAATAAACTGCAACGGCACATACATTTCGAGCTCTGTCCAAGTGAACCGAACGAACCCCAAAAAAAAAATAGAAAAACTGAACCAGCGCCAGCTGAGTGAGCGTCGTGTGCTGTGTGTTGTGTGTGTGTGAGCGAGTGAGCAAGAACAAAATGTGTGCACGTTGTTGTTGTTGTTCTTGTGAGAATATGTGAATGTGTGCGTTGACACTACAAACTGAAACCCACAAAACATAAAAATACCCACAGCGAAAATAAATAGTAAATACATAGTTTGTTATTTATAGAAACCAATTCAATGGATACGAACGCCAGCAGCAGTAGCAGCAGCAGCAGCGGCAGCAACGATGAGCAGTCAAGTAGTAAGACGTCAACAGAGGGAGAGGGAGAAGCAGCTACGTCGATGGCGACGGCGACGTCTGTGCCTATGGATACCCTAGAGCCGCCAAGCAGCAGCTCCAAGACATTAAAACGCTGCCTCAGCGTTCCCATAATACGCACGCTGCCGGGCAAAGCGACGCCGATGACAACGCGCGCCGCCGCAGCGGCAGCAGCTGCGGCCCGGGAGCATGAGCAGACACCAAAGAAAAAGGAGCACCAACAACAACAGCGCTGTGACGCCAACAGCAGCAGCAGCAGCAGAATTGATTGCTTTGGCAAGAATATACACATAAGATCACAGCCAAATTCCCGGGAAGTTTCGCCTGCTCCCATGTTCAATCTATTTACGCCACGCGCGCGACGCTACTCCGCCAGCTACAGTCCAGGATTGGGAGCGGGCGCGGGCGCAGCGGCAGCCGGTGGATCAGCACTGTGTCTAACGCCACGCGTGTCGCAGCTGCGGCAGGAGGAGTGCGCGGATTTGAACAGCCGCGAGGTCAATCATGAGCGGGAGGTGCATCGCGAGATACAAATCTCACAGAGCTGGGAGGATCTCACCTTGGTGGCCGAGAATTGGTCCTGCAAATCCGATGAGTTCTCGAATCCGCTGCAAGTGGTGCTGCCCCAACTGGGCAGCAGCAACAGCACCAGCTGCTCCAGTCCCAGCCCCACCAGCAACCGGGCGGGCATGCGTCTGCCCTACTCCCCCTCACCGACGCGTCGCACCTTCACCTCACGCCGTTCCATGTCGCCCATCGCAATGCGCCCCTCATCGCTGGGTCCCGTCAAGCGCAAGTTCGAGCTGGACGACAACAACCCCGGCGTGAGCAACTGGAGCGTCTACTCCCCACCGCCGCTCAAGAAGATCTTTACAGATAGGTAAGACCAAATTCAAATCAATAAAAAACTCAATTGGTTGATACGATCAATTCCAGAAAACCTTTTTAAGTTATTTAAACAAGTTGCACATTAATTAGTTTATTAATTCCACAAATGCAGTTTTCCTATACGTACATATCTTACCGGTTTTCATAAATATTTACTTTCAAAATGTTTGTATTATAAACAAATATTCTAATAATGTTTATCAAACGCAAAGAAAACATTTCAATTCTCATTAATATATATATTTATTAAATATTAGAAAAAGTAAAATATATTAATTTATTCATTGATTTATTCTCAACAAAATCATAATGATGTTTAATGAATAAAGTAACGCGACACAAAAATGTTATTCTAAAATATGGCAAGAGGTTTTTCAATTCAATAACCTGGAAAACTTACAAATTACCAAATTATGTTTAAAAAAAAATATATAGAAAACGTCTATTTTTTAAGAAAGTGCATTTGTTTTTAATTTCAACTCGAATTCAACTTTTATTTTTGTAACGTAGTCATCGCTTTTTTTGACTTATATCTTTAAGTTATAAAGATCTGTCTGTCTTAGTTGCGACTCAGCTATTTTTATTTTATTTATTTATTGATTGTCAGGCTAAATTAAACATTAAAAATAAAGAATACATATATTTAAATTAATAAATAAATTAAAATTAAAAACTCTGGGGAATCTAAAACGAAAAAGAAAATGATTGGCCCAACATTTGTTTCCAGGATTGGGGAAATCCCAGAAAACCCCATCAGACCACAATTATATTAATAAGTAGTTAGTTGATTAGACTAGTTCAAAATGATTATATTGAGGCTTTAATAATCTGTATTAATTTATTTTATTTAACCTATTAGTCAATACTAATTATAAACTTGTTTGTATTTATTTCAGTCGCGGCTCTTCGCCCGTGTGCCAATCGCCCTCTTCGGTGTGTCCCAGTCCCGACTCGGGCACCTACGATGGTCGCATCACGCCCAAGCTGTTTATATCCAAGCTGTGCACCAATAATAATGCTGCTGGCAACAACAACAGCAGCAGCAGCGGTTGCCCATCGCCCGTGTCCGCGTCGCCGAGCAGCGTGCTCACGGGCAACGGCTTGGATGCCATGTGTCTGGCGGGGAATAGCCAGAGCCAGAGCATCGATGAGGGCATCTCGATACCGGAAAGCGAGACAAACACCTGTCGCAGTCGCACCTCCTCCATATTGTCGACGGCGTCGTCGAGCAGTGCACTGGGTGGTCCCCAGTTGCTGGTCAACGACATGGTCGATGATGCCACTTTAATGGATGATGCCAAAAGTGAAACGTCATCCATTGGCGGCTGCTCGACCATCAGCATTGAATCTTCCTCCTGCGACAGTGGCGCCAGGACGGCGGCCACATTTCTCAATCGCCTTGCGGTCGATGATGGCGCCGCCTCTCCGCTCGCCCAGAAGAGTTTCTACATCAACAAGCAGGGCTTCTCCGGGGCCAAGAAGTTTATTGTGAATCACGAGAAACTCGGCACGTCCCTGGACTCGAGCAAGCCAAGCAAAATGGATGTGCAGCAAAAGCTTTAAGTGATCGCATGTGTGATCGCATTGTACCATAGATGAACAACAGCCGCCTGATCCTGATTTTGATCCTGCTCCTGCTGTTACCGATTACCAATTACCAATTACCAGATAGCAATAGACGTAGTTCTTATGATGGCACCAAGTTAAGCGTTAACTCTAATCCAGCACCCACCCAATGTCCCGAGCTTTACTCAGTTCGCCTTAGTTCTAAGCCTCGTTTGTAAATAGTTAAGTTGTTTCTTTATAAATATTGCATATCATCTTTATCTTAATAACTTGCACTCCCATCCCCTATTCTTATCTGTAACTCTCTAACTTTATATATAACTAGAAACATTTGCTTTTGTTTTTATTTTTTTTTGATTTGATTTGTGTCCGATTAATTGTTTATATGTCTCCCAATAAGCCGTTTTCTTAACCAATTAATGTCGTTCTTATAGACGATGGATATATAGATCTATATATATAAATGATATTTGCATATTCTTATGAAAGATAAATCACTTATTTTATACATAGCATACATATGTAGCTATATTTAGATATATTTACGGTACACTTAGTTGTTAGCCCGCTTAGATCGTAGAACCAATCCAATTTTGCCAAATATGTTTCTTATAATAATTACATCTACAGATATCTGCGTATATCCGAACATTATCTTAACTTTGCTTCACGATCCAACTGTGCATCGTATGCGAATTTATTATAATCTAGCTTCAAGATGTATTTTTTTTAGAATGAACACGAAAATACATAATAATAAACAAGTTTTTTTCTATAGACTAAATTTCAGTTGTATTTTTTTTGTTACTTGAAAAACTTAATGAGTATCTAATGTTGAATTTGAAAAATTTCACAGTTCTTATGGGATCGATTTCTTAAAAAAATTTCAATTTTCCAAATAAACAATTTTATAGTCTTCAAACATCCGGAAAAAATAAAATACTTTAGGGAAAATAAAATTATTTTTAGGACCTGTAATTGAAAATTACCAAGAATCTATAAATTCTTTCAAAAATGCTGTGCAAAATTAGCTTTTTTTAAAAAACTTTCGAATTATTATCGAATAGCGATATCCGGAAAAAAGTATACATATATCCTGTATGTCTCGGGTCTATCTTTAAAACTTGAAAAAGGAACGTAGCAAAATTCTTAAACTAAATTATATTTCTTAGGATAGAGGAACACAGTTACTAAGTTTGGTGTCCCTAGCTTTTTATAGTCTCTAAGATTTAGGTCTGTATTCGATTATTTTTAAAATTTATTTTCTGCACAATAAGAAAAAAATTACTGATATTCCAAATATTATTTTTTGTCAGGATATAATGTTAAATAAATACAGTCAAGCTTCCCTAACTCGAATCACCATTATCCAAAGAAAAGGTTCGAATTATGGAGTTATTCGACTTATAGAGTTATTTTTCTTAAGTTTATTAATTTCACTGCAACTCATTTAGCTCGAGTTAGAGAGAAATTCGAGTTATGGAAGTTTAACTGTACTTGTACATCAGGCTGTGATATCATAACTTCTCCAAGCCTTATAAATAGTATGCATGGAGCTCGTACAAAAAAAGTTCGAACACCTGGCTGGGAGCGCCGAGCGTTGCCCCCCACACTGGAAGGGGGCAGGCGGGCAGGCAGACAGCGAGTACATACATACGCGAGATTCCCAGGCTGGGCGAGTGGGCGTTCGTGGTTCGTCTAAAACAAGTTTTATAGTCGACTCATACTTGCAATCGCGGTCGCATCGCTCGGCTGCGACGTTCGTTGGAGGAGTAAAGGGCATGCAGGGGAGAAGAGAGAGAACAACAGTCGTGGTGTGACGTGCGATCAGCTTAGATTCAACCACCCACATTAAATGCATACAAATGAGCAATTGGCATATGCCAACACAGACAGGTCACTCTCTCGCACTATTATCGTAAAGGGCCCCCCTTTTGTGTCGTTGCTCAACACTGTCGAAAGGCTGACGCAGCTAGTATACAGCTTTTGCTGCCAACGCCTGCGTCGACGTCAGCGCTCCAACAATAAAACGAATGTACAACAATAACAACAAGCAGCATGGCAAATGATTCAAGTCTGTAGTTGTTGTTGTTGCTGCTGCGCAAAAAAGGAAAGAGATTAACAAGAAACCGTTGCGCACGGAGCTTACGCTGCTCGGCAGCAGCTTCTGCTGTTGCTTGTTGTTGTTTTAGAAGTTGTTGCTTTTATTGCTTGTGTTGTTGGGAGCACGATTCGCTTCGCTTCGGTCGTGCTTTAATGGAGCTTGCCGACTTCGCCCCGCTGTCGTCGTCGTCGTCGTGTTCGGCGACAGCGTCTGCTTCAGTGCTCCTCTGCTGCTGCTTCGCTGCTCGAAGTAATCTTGAAAATCGTGAGTTGAGTTAAGTTTCGCGTTCGCTGGTTTCTTTATTTTTTCTTTTTTTTTTTTGCGCTCTCACTTTTGCCGCGATTGTTGTTGTGTCTTTTGGTTTGCCCTGCGCATTTTCTTTGTTTTTCGTTTTGGTGCCTGAAGAAAAATCAAGTTAACAGCCAACGCACGCAACGGCACAGGGTGTGGGCAGGGACGGGGAGACAGACGCAACGAGGAGCAGCTTGCCGGGTCGCCAACGATCGCTTTGCTTCTTTTTCTCCTCTGTGTTCAATATGCGCGTGCATTAAAAATAAAAAGCCTGGAGCACAGACGTTGACGTCGACGCTGGCGTCGCTGCTTGTTGCTGTTGTATCGGGCTGTTGTTGTTGCTGCTTCGCTTCGCTGATTCAGACTGAGCAGCGGCAGAGACTTGGCAGCGAGCTGACTGCAAACTCGACTTTTGGCGTTTGTCGAGGTTGCTGAGCCCGGGCGAACGAGCCGCGAATCCAGTTTCTTCTTCACTCGGCCTCGGCTAACAACGCGAATCGGCCACGGCAAAAAAAAAAGCGAAAAATAAAACCAGTGCCAGTCGCAAGTTACTTTTGTTTCTTCTATTGTGTTGCTTTGTTTCTTAAATACTTAGCGAATAGCGATTTCGCGATTGTTGATGTACTGCGGCAAGGTTTGTTAATGATGTGCTCTTTGTGTTGATTGCGCAAGGATGCAAATGTGTGAAATGCAATAAGCTTAATAAACATAGCATATACACAGGCGCACAAGCAAAAGCTCTCTCTCTCTCTATCTGGGCTTAAGCTCTCGCTGCACTTACGCTCTCTCTCTGTGCACTTACGCTCTCTCTCTCTGTACTTACGCTCTCTCTGCACTTACGCTCTCTCTCTCTCTCTTTTTGGGTCTCTTTTCAATTCCTTGATGATACAAAAGCTCATTTATTTTAAACTCACGCTCTTTTCTCTTTGTTAGGGCATGGAGCTTACGTCCGCTGGCTGCGCCGACTGCTGCAACGACTGCGCCAGCGCCGCCCCCGCTTGCTGTACGACGGCCTCGGGCTGCTGCGACGCTGCTTGCTGTGAGATGAACTGCCAGCTGCTGCCGCCAGATCCCATCAGCTATGAATACCATGAGCCAGAGGAGAACTTTGTGTCGATAGACGATGCCAAGATTAAGAGTTTGCTGCTCAAGATTGGCCAGCAGCAGCAGCAGCAGGAACTGCAGCGTCAGCAGCAAGAACAACAACAGCAACAACAACAACAGATTATCGAGCTTTTGGATGATGATGAGGCAACTGTGGAGCCGCCGTTGATGATAATTGGCACAGCGCGTAGCTTGAAGCCAATAGCGCGATTATCACCCGATATACAACTCATACCCAAGCAACAAGTGGAGCCACAGCGAATTGTGGCCAGAATTGAGTTGAGCGATAGCGAGGAAGATGACGATGACGCACCCAGCGAGGATGAGGATGGGATTAGGGATTTACCCTTAACTGCCGTTAGCTGTGAACTGAACGATTCAACCCAGATAATCGTTCTGCAGTCGGATGACGATGAGCCGCCGTTCCAGCCGGAGCAGATGCCAACGAAAGTGGCTCCCAAAAAGCGGCCAACAAGACCATATATAAAGCGACGTGGTCGCCATTTCTATCAGTGCCAAGCTTGTGGCAAGAAAGTGCAATCCAACTACAATCTGCGTCGACACATGATGATACACACAGGTGAGATACATATTTTTAAAGAGGGACAGAGAGAGAGAGAGAGAGAGAGAGATGTTCCAAATGTTTAACAGCCGTGTCTCAAAGTACAACCACAAAATTCTATCTACAAATAAAATCATCTTTGTCTTAATGAATATACCTTTATTTAGATCAGGGATTAAAACCGTAACCATAACCGTTACCGGTATTAACCGATTGAACTTGATAACCGTAACTGAAATCGTAACCAAAACAAAACCTTTTTATTATACCGAAACCGAAAAACCGAAATTATTCAAACCGATAGAACCGTTAAGAAGTCGTTAACTAAGTTGTAATCATCGTTTTTTAAAACTAAAATTAATTTTTACTTTTGCCCTAATTTAATTTATATTTTGATCTCAATAAAAAGATCCTAATTTTGAAAATTTTTGAATATTTGTTGTCAAGTTTACAATTCTTTAACATTTTTTACTTTTTAATTTTCAACTTCAATTAAGGACGCTTATATCATATATTGATCTTAGATTGATTGATGAATTTGTTAAGAATTTAATTAATTTAATTTTTTTTTTTCAATTACAAATTTAACGTTATTAAGTATATCCAAGTTGTGTTTTCGAAATATCGAAAAACTGAATAATAAACCAAAACTATTTGTTAGTTTAGGAAACTAACGAATTGTTTCTCTAAGTTTTATACGATTTTAACCCACTTTGTCATGGATCTATGAAAGCCAAACATGTTTTCCAGTCATTATCGCAAATATCGACTGATGGGAGGTTCAACTAAATTGTGATTCAACTCACATCATTATATGAGATCATCTTTGGTGCATATTTTAGAAATTACATGGATTTCGATAATATTGAGGATGTTATTATTAATTAAGGTTGAGGAAATTAACACTCACCAAATAAATTTTCAATCTGTTTCCAAACAGGAGAGCGTCCTTTTCCTTGTGATTTGTGCGAGCGTCGTTTTCGAGAGTTCAGCGATCTCAAGAAGCATCGAAGGCGTCACGCAAACGATCCGCGCTACATATGCATGATCTGTCGCTTGTACCCGCCAATGGAGCAGGACTCCACGCGCTGTGCGGAATGCGAGGGAAAGAACCTGTTGCTTAATCCCTCGGAAATGGAGGGCAACCTGACTGTGAATTCTATGGCGAATCAAAAAGATGAGGACGAAGATGCGGGGCGGGAACAGGAACACGAGACTGATCCAGAGCACGAACAGGAGGAAGAGGAGCAGGTGGAAGAAGTGATTATGTCGCCACCAGTTGCCACAACGATTGCATCGTCACCTCCCATGTTGCTTGTGACTTTAGTGCCTCCGCTTGCCACGCCCACTCAGCCTCCGCCACCGTCACGTCCGCCCATGCCAAGAAGTTGCAGCAGTGCCAACTCCTCATCCTCGCTGAGCAACGATGCGGTGCCACGAGTTCCAGCCAGAACCTCACGCAATCGACGCTCCTATCCCTGCCCCCTGTGCCATCGGCCCTTTGGCACCCGCCATAATCTCAAGCGACACTATATGATCCATACAGGCGAGAAGCCTTTCAGCTGCAGCAAGTGCCGCAAACCGTTCCGGGAGTGCTCCACGCTCAAGAAACATATGGTGACACACGTGCGTGATCGTTGGTACAAATGCCTCCGATGTCCTGCCAAATATCAAGACTATCTGCACTACACGGACCACAAGGCAACCCATGGCACGGAGCCACAGCTGGAGGCGGGCTCCAACAGTCAGCACCGACCGCGTTCCTCGGATAGCGAAGATGGCGACAGCTCAGTCGAGGATTGGCTGGAGTGTTGTGAATGCCAACGTCGATTCACACAGCTGGACGCATACACGGCGCATCTGAAGCAGCACGACCTCGAACTGTATGGCATGAGTGTCGATGATCTGGACGACGAGGATCAGGAGGTCGACGTGGCCTAGTTGTCCATGAGTAAACATATCAATTGATGCATTCCAATCTCAATCTCAACAGTTTTCCTTAATGGCAAAAATATATTCCATACAAATATGAAATAAAACTATTTTACTTTAAGTAAATATTACTAAAATATCAATATTAACAAAATATCTACGAATATGAACAAATGTTGTAAGTTAGCTTCAAGCTTAAGTGATTAATTACGCGTATATATATATGATAAATATTTATATATATTTTCTTTAAACGTATTAAGTGCACAAGAGTTGTTAAAAAATGTGTTTATAAATAACCATTAAAAATTCATCAAAAATAACAAACTTTTGAGAAAATATGTAATTATAATAATTAATATTTCCTATGCATATTGCCTGTGGTTTAATTGGACTACAGTAAACATTAACTACAAATAAATAGGAGCAAGCGTAAGAAAAATGACTAAGGGACGCGCTTGGAGCACTGGTCAATCGAGAGAATTCACATTCGGTTAATGGTTCTATATATCCAATAACACGGGCTTTGTTTCCTTGGCGCATTTGAAGACCGAACGCATCATTTTAAGGAATCCTGTATCTTTTGGCTTTTCCAGGCCGCGTTGCACGCGATTTTTCATGACCGAAATAAATTCTTTGTTGCTTAGCTGATTATCGTCTGGGAAGCAAGAGAAAGTAATTAATGAACTTAATCAGAATTGTCTATATAAATTGTACTAACTGTTCTCGTCGAATATGGTAAAAACGACATCGACAACGTGATCGGATAGATTGACAACTGCCACCGTTTTGGCCACATGTTGCAACGTCTGCTGATCAATCGAAGCACCCGCAATGTGATAGAAAGTCAGTGCAGTGTCCACATCATTGATGTTGTTCAAAAAGTGGAAAAAGTCGAGATAATCCTCTTTGGAGATGCCCGTGCCGTGATCGCGAAAACGACGCTTAACACGCTTCAGTTTCTTCTGCTTCTTCTTGGGCGGATAACCCGCATAGGCCAAAAGCAATTCGGCAAAGTCCGCTTCGGTTATTTTGCCCTCCTCATTGGGATCCTTGCGTTCAAACTCCAGCGAGAGTATTTCACGCTGTAGCTGTTCTTGAAAGTCCAAGAACTTTTCAATCGTCAGCTTCTCATCCAGGTTTGGTCCAAAGAAGTACGTTATCAATGCCGAATTGACGCCCTGACAAAGGTAGAAAATACTTTTAGGCCAAGCTCAATATAATATCATCAAAATTATTAAATAAATTGAACAATGAGAGCGTGCAATTGTTTGAACTGGTGCAAGTATTAAATGAAATTAGAGTTCGGTGAGGGGTGAGGTTGCAAAATGATATTTGTTTGTTTGGTTATTCACAAAAGTACCTTCAAGGACTGTAAGTAGTCAAAAAAGGAAGTGAAGTATTACTTATATACACAGTTACGAGTTACGAGTTACGACACGCATTTAACGTACACGCGTTTACAATAGGAATGAAGCCAAGAGATATAGAGAATATACAATATAAAAGATGGTATTTAGTATTCAAGCCACTCTCAACATACATTTACACTCGTTACACAAATTGATTGAGAGAGCTCCTCAATCCAATTGAAACGATAATTACCTTGAATGTATTCCCAGTATTTGCATGATCCCGGTGCCGTGTCCCAATGCTCGTCTGTTGACGCACAAGGGTCGCCACCATCTCAAATTCCTCGCAATCCACATCACCATCGCCATTCAAGTCGAACATTCGAAATGCAATCTCAAAATGACGACGGGAAACTACAAAACATCAAGTAATTTAATTATGTTGGGAGTGCTAAGAGTTATCCAACTTACTGGATAGCACTGTGAGCAGAAATATGTAATCGGAGAAGGTAATGAGGCCGTAGGATCCCAGCTTATAGAATATGCTGTTCTTCTCCAGCTGCAAATTCAACTGCTCCCCCACAGACTAAAATAGAAATATATTAATGAATTATTTGAAAGTTAATTTTAATCAAGGAGACATGTCCATTTATATGATTGATTTTGATTTTTAATGGAAATCCGCTTACCTTGGGATCATAGCGACGATATTGGTCCAGACCCAAACCTGTAGAGTGTAAAACAGAGTTTAGCACATTATTTTTAAAAATATATACAGTAATGATTTGTTAGTTTGAAGACTGCAATGGAAATGATTTAGAAGCCACATACCATCTGGTTGTTTCATGCCTGGCGTCATGCTAGTCAAAAAATCGGTTGGTGTCATGTAGACCTCATGGCGATCATCGGAGACCGGCACTTGGATCGTGGCAAAGTAGCGAAATACTTTATCTGGCGTTGAGAATTGCCTGATGCGATTCTCATATTCAATTATCTAAGCGAGGCGTTCAGGAAGATTACATTATTTTTTTTAGCATTTAACGCAGGCAGTAGAAAAGAAGAATTGTAAAAGTGAACAAAAGTAGAGAAAGCAAGCGTTGGGTCGAGATTATGAGCAGGATCGTGTGTTAGTATTTACATAGTCTAGTATATAGACCCAATAACTGAATTACCATCTGGCTGCTTTATGCCCGGATAGATTGAGCGTAAAAAGTCCTCGGGTGTCATGCATATAATTGTCTGTGTCGCATCCTGTAAACGCACCGTGGCAAAATAGCGAAAGATTTTGTCGGGAGTTGAGAAGTTCCTTATACGATTCTCATATTCGATAATCTGGGTGGTGTGTGTGTGTTGTGTTGTTGTGGTGTGTGATGGCAACAGAAAATGTGACGAGCAACATAAATAGAGAAATGAAAGTCAGAAGAAAACTTAAGTAATCAAGAAAATATAGCATATATAATTAACAAAATGGCAAATAAAGTAACATAGTTTTATACAAATATATATATATACACTGAAAGAGTAGCTTAAACTTTGCTTTATACTTACGGTAATGGAAAAAATAATCGAAACGATAATTTTATATTGTATTTTTTTAAATTGATTCGGGAAAAATGTGCAGCTTTTTTATCATATTGCTAAATAATTGGTTGAAAATGTCAGAATGACTGTCGTATCTATTGTTTTTTCCATCACTGTATATCCTTGCAGAGGGCCGCGTAATATATTATAAACAATTGATCTTTTGAAGTTTTTCAACCAATTGCAATTATCTTTAACTTTATCATATGGCAGCGCTAAGTGAAAAATTCAAAAGCGTTCTCTGCAAGGGTAACAAATCTTCGGCGTGCCGATGATAACGTTTCTTGCATACATATTTTTCATTGGTTTTTTGGAAAAGCGGTTAACATACTTTGCGCTCGCGGAAACCGACTTTTTCCTTGATCTTTTTGCCATCACTGAGATTGAGACGGTCTTCGTCCTCCTCCTCGTCAGAGTCATCGCTGTCCTTATCGCCATTCACACCGGCCGCATCGGAGGGACGCTGGCCCGCATCGGCGTCCACTTTTGGTATGAGCAAGCGTTTCACTCTAAAAATAGACGCATTTTATACATATGTACATAGCTCGATAATACATCGGTCCACACTCACTTGCCCCAGTCCAGCACCGAGATGAGAAACAAGCTGAGCACCATAAAGTGAAAATATTTGGTCAACCGTGGTGTCTTCTCCTGGCCATGGCCAAAACGCTTGTGGTCGCGAGTTTGCTGCAATTGCGTTCCACATGTCGTTATTGTTGTGCTCGTGATTGCTTTGGTGCTGTTGTTGTTGTTATTGTTTGTCAAGGATGTAAATGTGCGACAATTCTGTACGGTGGTCGGCAATGCGGAACGCCTTGCTAACAATGCCAAAGCCTGTCGCGTTGCCAAAAAACGCACCACAGACATTTTCACAATGTTTTTATTTGCGTTTTTACGTTTTTTGCACTTGTTATAAATGTCAAAATGCAACCATTCACATAGTTTTGTAGTAATCGATAGTAACAGTGCTCGACAACAGGTCATATATCGATATATATGTGTAATCAGTATTTCATTTTGATAAAATCGCATCGTGTGTGGGCTGCATGGTAAGGGTTGTGCAAGAAGTTATGTTCAGAAAATAACCTATTGCTAATTTACTCATTATTTACCTAACTACACCTATAATTTAGATTGTGAAACTGACAAATTAAATTAAATTAAATTAATAGTTTAAATATATTTTAAATTGCGCGCCAATGAGAAAGAACCCAATGAACTAGCTTGATTGATCTGAGCGATACCAGTTCCATTTGAAAAACACATGCTTTACAACACTGATAGAATAAGATAATGGTCACCCAAATGTAACCGTAAAAAATTCTGGCTGAATGAAATTACTTGATGTAAAAACACAAATACATACAATTTAATTTATGCAAAAATACAGGCTGATTTAATAAATGCAATAAATGTATTAAAATATGCCAAAATGTATTGCATTTTTTCCAACGATATGGCAGCACAGTCTGCGAATCTAGAGGCAAGAAAGGCGGCAAAAATTGGAAGTTGAAAATATGAGAGATTTTTTAAAAAGTGTGAATTCGAATGAACAAACAATTGACAGTTCTACTCCATGCTGACTGTGACTGAGGCATATTCTCTTATTTCCAAATGCGTGACACCCGCGCAGTCAGACACGCACGCACACTCGCAGTCACGGATTACTCCTTAGCATATCAATCACTCAATCAAGTCATTACGCTGCACTTGCATACGCACACGTGACGTCTCTGCATGGGCGTCGCACAAATTGAAATGCTGATTGCATGCAATGGCCAGGTCAGGCAAGCGATACTCACGATGAAATTTCATTTTGATTAATGTAACACACGCCCCAATTGGCGCCTGTTGATGTATTTATTGGGCGGTCTTTATTTATAGCATTGCAAGTCGCTAATAATAATGTTAACTCCGGTTGTTGTTGTTGTTGTGGGTGGACAGGTGTTAGATTGCTCAACGGAAATATTTTTCACGCTGTCGTTATATTAATGACTAGTACGCGGATCAAGCAAAATATTTTGCATCGATTGGTTCAAAAAGCTATCAAACCAACTGTTGGCAACTCTTGATTTAGTTATCGTGCGTAGATTCTTGTTTGAATTGAAAGTTACAAGTGGTACCAAGGTCGTTTTTGTTATTATTACAATAGTTGAAGTTGGTCAAATTGGGACAATTAAATCTACATTAGCTATGCTCGGATACGAACACCTGGGAAATTTGAAAATTCGAATTTATGCTCGACTCATAACTAAATCATTCGCATGACCAACACAGCGACTTATTTAGCATTTGTGCAAATTAATTTCTCATTAGCAGCGATTTCGTATAATTGGAAATGCAAACGCACTGACTGCGTAATATCCATGCGAACCAGAGTAGTCAATGGCAGCTGTAATGCTGCCCGGGTTTGTTGACTTGAACAGGTTTTGATGCTGCCTCATCGGAGAACGGACAGAGTGGATTGTGGACAGTGGACAGAGAGTGGACACGCTTCCAGCAGCGACGAGTCGCTTTTATCAGTTGTCGCCTGAATTGTTTGCCTTCGTGGCATGACATCGCCCATAGGGCCTGGTAAATCAATGCAATTAATGTCACTTCCTCTGCATTTAATGTCTATGTTTTGTAATCGACTCTGGCGCCATTGCCCATCATGGAACGGTTCAATTTAAGCTGTCTGTGCCATTGGCAGGCATTTAAACCAGTTCTGCAATGACTTCTAATCGCTTAGTAGGGCGACAGAAACATGCCTAATGGAAAATTGCAGCCAAATCGCATCTGTAAATATTTTAAATTCGTTTGTGTTCTTGTGGTTAAAGTCATGATTCAACATACTTTTAACAGCAGTTTTTCCTATTATTGGATTTTAACATAACATTTTATTCAAAGAAATTATCAAAACTGGATGATAAGAAGCCGCTTGTAAGAAAATTGTTCACATGAATTAGATATCCAGCACATCAGGTATGTATATTTATAGTATTAGTACTAGTTTTTGGCAGCAGCTTCTTCTGGGTTTCCCCAATTCTTGCGACAAACGTTGGATACCGCCAGATTTTTAATCAATAATTAAACTTTTGTATCCTTTCTTTTAGCTGAAAAAAAAATGTAAATATAATTACCAACTTTACTTTAATATTTATTTTTACTTTAATTTTGGTCAACTGTACTTAGTTGACATTAAATAAATAATCTAAATAAATAGATAAAACATATTAAATTACCAGAAAGATCGCTTAGATCAAAAATTTTTATTTTAATTTTAATTAAGTGTTTTATAGAACAATTGTATTTGATTTTGTATATATGTATGTATCTCTAAAATTATAATAATAAGAATATATTTTAATATGTAACTCTTCTTCTCATTTTTTATCAAAATACGTAAAAAATAAATAAGAAACAAAAATTTTGAAACAGTTTAACATTTTCACCTAGAAACTAAAGAGCTTCGAACTGTTACACAAATGTAAAACTATCCAAATTTGATGAGCGCATCTCTTGGATGATTTTTCAAATACATATCCATTAAGCGTATTGAATATGCGCATTGTTCAGGTAAACATCTGTTAAATTGCTCCTGTCGAAATTTTGTATACTTAGTATTTTTTTTTTTTGGCAGCAGTTTCGATGGCCAAGTGCTGTTAACTTTTATGACGCGTCGTCGTTGTTGTTGCTGGATTCACTGGCTCATTTGCGTTTTAATTGGCCATTTATCGGATGGTCGTGGCATCTGGTGAAATGAGTTTTTAGTGGATTCTCAACAGCTGTTCACACGGTAATGGCCAAGTTCACAATCAAGTACGAGTCCCGATTCAAGTCAATGGCAAACAATGTAATTGGCAGGTGGCTCCTTTTACAATTAACCGACTGCACTGTGTGTGAGAGTCCTTTGTATTGGAGTCCTTTTGTAGTCCTTGAACTCGGTCACAAAGTTCGTGCCAAATACAAATGCAATACGGCGCCGATGGCGATGGATCCTTTGCCTAGGCAAGCATTTGATTTCCGCCTTGCTAAGCAAATGCACATTGCCTGCTGGCAAAGGAGCAGAAACTGAAGCTCAAATGGCATTGAATATGTGTACACACACTCACACACACAGACATACACGCACTTGCACGCACACACAAATTGGTACACATAATGCGTATGGCTTAAATGACATTTTCGGTTAGCATGTTTTGTGTGCAGTTCGTCAGGAAGCTTCACTGCAACCGTATTGAATGCATTGCCAAGTCGAAGGCCAACACACATACAGAGAAACAGAGAGAGAGAGAGAGAGAGAGAGAGAGAGAGAGAGAGAAAGAGCAAGAGAAAGAGGGTGAAATTCAAACAGCTTTTAATTAATCAAGAGGCAATCCACTTTAACGTTTGAAAACTCCAGTCAATATGCCATTGCCAATTGCTGTGTTAACCCAAGACCAAGTTTTTCATCGACGCTTCCTTCGCAGCTTATCACAATCTCAAACCAATTCTCATTTCGCAATTTCCACTTTTCTCACTTCTCTTTGCCCACTTGCAGTTTTCTGCGCTCTACTTATTGTGGCATTTCTTTTTTGCCTGCTTTAACTCTGTTTATTTCAAATCGCCTGCTGTGTGAGTGTCTGTGAGTGCTTAAAACTTAGCTAAACCAATTTTATTTCAAGCATTTCTCGAAGAGTTTTTATTTATTTTTTGTTTATTTAATGTCCCTTGACATTTTGATTTTTTATACTTTGTCAAAACTTGGTCAACTTTGAAAAATGTCTTTTGGATCAATGTGTGGCATCTTTATTAATTTTTTTTATTTCAAAAAATATAATTTTTAATTTAATTATACTGATTTTAAATTTGAGACATTAAAATATTTTCAAAATTTAAACGATTTTCTATTAGATCATTGTTTGACTTGCAATTTGACTCTAAATGGAAATTGTTAAATGAAAATTCATTTCAATTTGTTACATAATCGTCTCATTTCATGATCGATATGATGATAAATAAACTATCAGTGCATTAAGGCGTGACTGATATCAGTGATAAGGTAAACAGAACGTGATTGCAGTCAAGCCAATCAAGTTTCGATTTATTCAATCATATTATATTGATATAGGGGAAAAGTCGAGGGACAGTTTGGGTTCGAAATGAGGTAGATTCCAATTTGCAATGCTTTGTGGTTTGCACTTGGCCATGGCCAGTATCGAATTAACCATCTCCTATGAAACCGGAAGTAGGCAGGCAATGTTGCGGCGGCTCAATATTCAAAGAGGAAATTAATTATTGTTCTGGTATGCAATCTGAAACTACGACAATTTTAACTTCAACATCACTTTAAAAGCCAACAGAAAAGTCTACCACATAAGCGTTAAATATGAATAACATGCAACCAGAACAGAAAGTCGCTTAAAAAGTTTGCCAAAACTCTGCACGTTCCCACATCTTCCGGCCAGAATTATATTTAAAAAAAATGAAAGAAACAAAACAAATTTGCGCTTGTTTTAATTTGTGTTTACATGACACTGAAAGAGTTTAAAAAGCCAGCCGTGCCGAAGGAAGAAAATGGAGGGAAACTCGCTGCCACACGCGCCATGTGTAAATACTTTGAGTTAATTAGTTCAAGTGACTGCAAGAGGCAAAAAAGGGGGCTTCAAATCTGGCCAAAAGCGTGTAAAAAGTGCGAAGCTCATTTTGTAAAATAAACAAATTAATTTTATTACATTCAAGCGACTAAGAAAATCAAAGTAAAGAGAGTAAATTAGAGTAAAGCTCAGAGCTTAAAGCCGACTATGAGATACTTTACCCACATATACTATGCAATAAACAGTGCTTAGCTGTAAAAAAAGGGGTTACTTAGCCTCAACAATAACAGTTACAGAGTATCTTTAAGTCCCATACTCTATGCTTATTTGTTTTGCAGCATGTCAGAGTATTAAACAGGACTTAAATACGCACGCCAACCACTTGAGTTTCCAGAATTTAATTTCCGGCTTGAACTTCAGACTCCATGTGATGCCGTTATCAAGGAAAAATCTCGTAAATTTCATTTAGTTCGCATATAGTCTTTAATTTCATTTGAGTGATTATGCTCTTTAACGCAATCAATCGTTTGTTATCGCTGAGAAGGCAATAAAAAAGAAGTTTTTAACAGCAAAATAAAAAATCAATCGATTAAGGTAATTGTTCAACTAAAAGACTAAAACTAAAAAACTAATAACAATATTAAACTGGAAAATTCCCCTAAATCCTAATTACGTTCAACAACTATAAAACAAATTGTTCGCTGCATTTTTATTACTCACTTTCGCTTTTATGTTCGACATCCTTCTAACCAAAAGCCATTTTCTTTTCAGAATGCACAACTTCATAATACCCTCGTATTGCTCATTTTCAATGGATTTGAGAGTATGGAACGAGAAATGCAATCATGTTGAAAATATTTGCATATGCTGCGCCCCGAACCGGAAACGGAAGTAAACAATGGCCGGGACCAGCTCAGTACCAGAGTACACAGCACACAAAAGGCAAAAATTCGACTGAAAGGCATCAAAAAGCGTTCCAATAAACTGCACATTCATCTCAAAGAGAAAAAAGAATAGAAAATTTCTTTGGGGCAGTCTGGGATGCTAAAAAAAAAAACTCAAAAATGGATTTGATTCGACTCTTTGCAGATACTTCAGTGCTTCCATTGTGGCACAGAAAAGGTTGGAGCTGGTCGAACTGGGGAGGAAAATGTTAAAATCCTTTGTTGTTTTTCTCGGTATCTGTCAAAGTCCAAAGATAGGATGACATCAGTTCATTGAAAGTCGAATAATAGAATTCTACGAAAAGTAATATTCAGTAAATATAATTATGTCTGTTGCTGTCGTCATTTGATTAAAATGGGAATCTAAAATTGGTATTGCAATTCACTTTAGTGAAGTTGAAACTACAGATAATATCATTTAAATTTCTGTCTCTATACAATGCACTTAAATCGAATCCGAGTGCTTGCAACACAAGATACAATATCTCACATTTACCACAACTATTGTTTAGACAATTAACAGAATTTATTAAATAATTTGCATAGCCAGACGTTGTTGCTTGCAACACTTGAGGTGTGCAAATGTTGAACTTAACCTGGGGCAAGCCACAAGAGAATGGAGCTGAAGCAGAATTATTACTTACGAGTTTAACTTGGCTGAAACTGTTTGCTTAGCAAGCTACTGTATCTCAGATAGCTAAAGCTAGATAAGCAAGCGGCAAATGGGTATTTTGCAATGTAAATTAGAAACCAGAATGAATTTGTGTTTATCGAGATACAAGGTGTGTGATATGCAGGTCGAGATATGACAGACGCGATAAGCTTATCAAAATAGTATTTTATGAGAACGCAACATGAGCTAAAGAAAAGCTGAAGATGTAGCTTGTTGGTCACCTAACTCAGCACGCAAGATAAGTATCTTTTTGTCGACAAAAATATAGTATCTGTGAGTGATAAACTAGCAAAATTGATTTTCTAAAATGGACATGCAACATTAATATAGACATTAAATATTTTCAGATAGTGATTTTTAGATGAAACAAAATACTAAAAACTATGAAAAAACGTTGTTAAAATTAAATGAAGAATAAATATGGATTAGAATGTTAATCCGTTTGGAAATTGGGTTAAATTAAAAATAACGACATTGACAAAATTCTGAAATATTCGAAACATTTTCTAATTCTGTTGTTGGTAGATTAGTTGTCAAATTCAGTGCGAACTCGAATTCCCGAACAGACTGAAATGTTTTTAAGATAATAAATACTTAACAACTAATATCGTACATATATTTAAATTCGAAAATTACTAAGAAATTTCACATAGTACTATGTCACATAAGAAACCTTATTGGTTAATTTGTTATTATACAATTAACACTTGTGCTTGTGCACTTCAAATTTCAACAAGACATCATAAATAGGTCCTGAGTTATGTCCATGTGTCGACGGCCTGCAAGAGTTGAATGATGGATGCATTATGACCAGACGTTGCCTGTCGTTCCTTTATAAACTCAAACAGCTGCTGCTGTTGCTGTTGTTATTGTTGATATTGTTATTGATGTTGTTGTTGTTGTTGCTGTTGTGTCGCATCCATCAAAAAGCTAACAGAGCAATGGAACAATGACGGCACAATGGATGCGTAAGAGTCCCAGTGACGGACTGGACATAATGACAGACGCTGCCCAGCTGTGAGGTAAACATGGTCAAAAGCCAGTTGGCCAAGCCTTTTGTTGTGATTTATATTGATAGAACGATAAGCTGCAGCTTCAAACCGGAGCTTCACTTCATGGGATATTGGCGCACTTGACTGTAATGAATTGTGGCTTCTCTTCATACTCCAGTGCCATCAATTTGCTGGCACTGTATGTTAGCGTTCGTTATGCCGTAAAGCTGCCAAAATTGTTTTCTCTCTCCGGAGGTTAGAAACTCCCGCTGTTTCGATTGTCTTTTGGTTACGGTTAGCATTGCCTTCATCTCATCCGGATGGCGCACAATGGATCTTAGGTCTGTGATGGAAATGCCTGTAACGAGCACTGGATGGAAAATAGCTGGAACCAAAAGTCCGGGACAAAAGGGCGGATAGAAACGCTAAGCAAATTCTCCGAAACTGACACGCCACTTGGAGGCATAGAAACATAGCACACGGTCTATTTCCAGCTTGGCACTCAGTGCAGCATGTGGCAGTTGCAGTTGCAAATTCCATTGATGCGTATCCAAATAGACATAGTCGACAACTTTGAGCAGCAGCTGTGCCTAATTGCAGTGATTATGGCCATACGGAAAGTTTCCCTCAGCAGATCCTCATGTTCTGTGCAGGTTCCTACAGTAGCAAGGATTGCACATCCACACTCTCAGTTTACACTGAAAAGAAAGAGGAGACTTAGGGAAGAATTCTCAGATTTTATGGACAATTTTGTCGTATAACTGAACGTTTCTCAATGTGACATGTGATTTGCATGGAGGTTGATTGATTACCAAATCAAAATTGTGCAAATCAATTAACTGTTGCGGCTTTTCACTATTAAGGACTGTGAAGGATTAGAGATAGATTACCAGGCATAAATTTAATCATAGAAACAATCGAATGAATGTATGTAACTCCTGCATAATTTTCCATCTATTGGCTGCTGTTATCTATGTGTAAGTTGGTTGTCCTTTTAACTAACTTGACGATTTTTAGTTTCGTTTTAGAAAGTTGCACAGTTCACAAAAAATAGCTATTTTTTTTCTTGGCCTTTCGCTGCAAATCAAATGCAAGTTACGTCAATTTTCTTGGCTGCATATCGTTTTTGTTGGAGTGCATAATTTGCATGGCCATGCAAATTGTTGAGTCTTTTTATTTAATTGCTGACATAATAACAATTTAAAATTTAAATTGAGCAAAAAAAAATAGCATTTACTTAACGAATCATTCCTTTGGCTACACATGTGAAAGTGCTTTGTTTGATCCATTAAGGTTATCATCTTTAAGGAGTAAATGCGCTGGCAACTTGATTGAGTTGTTTTTCATTGACTGGTACTGAACCCTGACTTCATTGCTATCTAAATCGAAACTTTGACTGTTAGACTGTGTATATAATAAATTTTACCAGTCTAACTTTCAAAGATCCTGAGATATAGGCACCTTCTACTGTTGACCTTTAGCTATTTACTCTAACATTAATTGATAGCTTTTCATTGATTGCTTGCTGACAATATTAACTTATAAGGGGTTTCCTACGCAGCTTTTCAAGGGTCATTCAAGCGTAAATGTCAATTACCAATAAAAATAATTTTTATGCTCTATTTCCGCATATGCAAATGACCCAAAAAAAAAAACAACGTGGCCCACGTTGAGGTACAACTAATAATGAAAAATGCTCTGCATTTGAGGAATGCTCTTAATATTCAAATTAACTCAGTTTGTCAGCTCGTGAGATGTAAATTGACCTTCAGCTTGGTGTTTTACGAGAGACTCTGAGTCACCGAAAAGTCTATTGACACCTACTCCCCCTAGCAGCATCTCAATGGAATGGAAGACTGCTCCAACAAAACGCAGTGGAAACCAGTTTGTTGTTTCTTCTTTTTGATGCTCCAATGACATTGAAATTGCTGTTCCATGGCCTGATCACGAATTGCCCTGCACAACAAGTTTTCTTCTGCGAGATGACGATAAATTTAATTGGGTAGCTGGTAGTAATTTGTAAGCTTTATCAATTTATCAAGATGCAGACCTTACGCATGTTTGTGCATGTCATTAAAATTTGACTTCTTCTCTTTTCTTTCTCATATTCTTTTGTTTTTCAGTCAAGTTGTTTTGGCAGCTGCTGTCATAATATTGTGCTATTCCAAAGCTTTGACTGGTTGTTTTCTTTTTTAAATGGAGTATTCCAAGTTTGACCTCAACATGATCAGCAACATTTTCCATTTGCAAAAATCATTTGATTTTAATTGGGCCTATTTATAAAGCACTTTCTTGCTGCTGCTTTGCCACAATTTGGCTAACTTTGTCTTAAGCATCTTAACATTTACCATTTGATGTGGTCAAAAGACTTCAAACGGTTTTATCAAGTGCGCCTATCGCGTGCGCTTGCAAATTTTCTTTAATTGCCGCTAATTTTGTTGGTCTTTTGTGAAACGCTTTGAGAAATCTTTGAATCCGAGGCACAGCCAACAATTGCCAATTGCAATCTTCATTATGTTTATCTATTGCATTTGGTTTATGCGGCCTTTCATATTGGCCGCGACCCGCCAGGCAGCCAACAACAGCAGCAGCAGCAGTGATTGTTGGCCACGTTAATAGCGCTGATTTGTTGCAGTTTTTCAGCATTGTTTTGTATGGGATAAACCGCGGGCTAGATCAGGCCAAACCTCAACAGATTTCGGTCATTTCCGCTATTGTTGGTGGTTTTATTTATTTTTTTTTTTTTTGGTAATACGTTTTTAATTGCCACCGCAATTGTGCACAAATAATTTAGCAAATGTCGAGTATTATGTAATTATGTAATTTGACAATTGAAACTTGTCATTCTAGTGGACGCCACTTGACACTCACTGTTGCCACTCACTGTTCATCACTTAATCAACTGCCTTGCAGCAAGTGAATGATGTCATCGTCAGTCAGTTGGGTTTGCTCAGCCTACCCTGTAAACTAGATCCTAAACTAAATGGGTATCTTAAATTAAATTAAAATATTAAAATAAAACAATTTAAATATGTCTTGTCTGAATGCCATTTACACTTCTTTTCGATTAAATGTAATTCATTTGTTTATCAGCTCTTTGTAGGGTATCTCTTGGCTTGTTTATTCGAATTACGTTTTCTCTTTTTCACTGTCTGTCTGCTGCTGTTGCAGTTTTTCTTTATTTGTCTATCTGTCTTTCGATTTTGTGGCAGTTTTTTGCTATTTGCTTTGCATATTTGCCACACACTCCGGGTCCACTTAAATGCTGCATCAGCTGACGCTGAAGCTGGCCAAGTTAAGCCCTCACTGACAAAATGTGAGCAGCTGCTAACCAAGTACGAGTACGAATACTCTTAAGTGCTCGATTGCAACTGAAATGTTTACATTTTCTGCCTTTGCATTTGTTTGGCCAAAATGTTGACAGTTGAAGTGGTCAGAAGCCAACTAACCTAAATGTTGATCAGATGCTAGGCGTATTATTTTAATGACACAAAATGCAAATATGTCGAAATTCTATATCTGTTTGGAATTCATTATACGACATTTGCATTCAATATCAACATTGCATTTGGCCAAAAATAAACACTAAGTATATCGATAACTAAACCTATTACAAATTCATAAACAGAATTATTACATTTAGTTAGAAATATACAAATATGAAACTGTGCAACAATATTTGGGCAAAAATTTGTAAACCTGCTCTAGGTTTAATATTTACATAAGCTACATTTTATATGATTTGTTTGCAATGTTAGATTTGTGCATTGATTATATAAATTTGTAGATATTTTGGGTTAATTTTTATAAATTGTTATATTTGAAAACTTTTTAAGCCCAACTATCTAACAACTTTTGTCAATAAAAGAAAAAACTTCAACAATTAGCAACTGCATATTTGCTAATTAATAAATATATTTAATTCAGTTAAAATAGATTTCATTTAGGTTTAAGTATAATGTATCTGTTTTTTCCATAAATTTTCGAAAGCGAAAAAATGTTCATATCTTGGCGTACAATAAAAATCTTAAAAGGGAAATTATTGTACATTTAAAAAGAGCTTAAACATCACAGTTATTATTTTTTGCGCATGTCACACTTAATCCCATAATCCAGAATATTATACTATAAATACAAATATTGATTTAAAAAACAGCTGCAATGGAAATTTCGAGCATAAAATGAAATTTCCATTTTCATTGAATTAAATTAAATTTAAGCAAAAAGGAAAACTGCAATGAATTTAAATGTATTGAATTGTATTTTAACTGCGAGCAAATATCAAAAAATATAATTAAAATTTGCATGTCACATTGAAAGGTAAATAAAGCGAATTGAAATAAATGTCAATTGGCATTTGAACGTTCAATTGCTCTGGCCAAAAAAAGGGCAAACCGTTAACTGGCAATAACAAAATGAACAAGCGAATAAGAGGAACGGAGCAAAAGAGAGAATGGTTAAAATGCGTACATAAAACTAGCATAAAAACAAATACAACGACAGCGACAACGACAGCGACAACAACAATAATAATGCGGCAGCACAATAACAAAGAGAATCAACACAAGTTGAATACCATTGGCAGGCACTGTCAAATCTGGCCTGCTACTGACAATGACAGCCAAAACAAGAGGGCAACAACAACCGATTGAGGGAGTGAAAGATAGAGAGATGGAATGGATGGCTGGATGGTTGTTGGCTGTAACAAGTTCCACAGCTAAATAAATTGTTTTCGTTACACAATTTTTTGGTGTTATGCGCGCCACTTGACTTGTAAATGGGCAATGGTTTCTCTCTGGTATCACAGACAGCGACAACAACAAAGGGAATGAGAAGCTGTCATTGTTGACCCAGTTATGAGCCACAAAACAGTCAACAAACAAATAAAACGAATGCTGGAATGCTCGCTAATGACAGCTGCTCAGCTCCTCGACTCGGTTTCTTCCTCTCCACGGGGTGTTGAGAGTTTCGTGACGCTGAAAAGTATGCTATGGCAAATATGCTGACATCAGAAGAAGAAGCGGGCCGCATTAAAATTAAAGATATATGTGTGTGCCAAATGCTGACCATAAACTGACGGCACACCACAACAACGACAACAACAACAACAACAATACAGGAGCCAGCGTGACGCCAACGAAAGTTTCCTTGTGGAAAAGAAAACTTTGCTTCCCGCCGGAAATATTCGTATTCGTATTCGTTTGCGTAAATTTTGCAAAAAGCTTTTAAGCAACGAACTTGCCTGATGCCTGGCCCGATAAGAGTGCTTGGGCATTCATAAATATGACTTTCTTGCTGGGGTCCTTGAATACATTGCCACGGAAGTGGAGCACATTAAACAACAGGATTAAGCTAAGTGACTGGATAAAACAAAACAAAATAAATATAAGGAGAAAACGTTACAAAATTGCATTATTCTTATATTAATCTTAAGTATTTTAATAACTCTGAAGAACTGTCAGAGTGTTGGAATATGATAAATAAAATAAATAAATTATGTGTGATCATTTTAAGCTATTTCTTTAAATTTCATTTACTGCGTATGTTTATTTAAAAGCTGTCAAGAAAAGTTGAGCTAAGCCAAAACAATTTATAAGCTTGTTTTGCATTTCATTAATTTAAGTACTCGCACCATCAATTGATTTATTTTTGAAACTCTCTGTCTAATCCCATTCACCTAACTTTGTTTACGTACAAAAAGTTGTTGTTTACTTTTATATACTTTGCCCTAAGTCTGATCAAATTGCCGCTGGTTTGGTAAATATTTGCCATCATTAACAAACAAATTAATACAATTTTTCGTCTAAACGTAATACTTAGGATCCGTTTCGCAGTCCTCACTCTTCGCTTATTCGCTTAGCTGCCGCATCGAGTGCCTCTTTTGTCTATTTGTCTAGTAATTAAAAAGTATAAAACCAGCAAATTAAACGCACCAACTGTTAAAAAAGTTCTTTTTTTTTCTCTCTGCTGCTTTTGCCGGTTGGGCAAAACTTTTTGCACAAACAAACAGGCGTCGCCGCACTTAATTAAATTAGAAAGCGCCCAGTGCGCACAGTGGGGCCATTCCAATAGTATGCGAAAAGTCACGCAAACGAGCGACAGCACAAGTTAAACTTAGATTCATTATGAATAGCGTGTCTGATGCTAAATACCCTTACATTTAATAGTTGTGGAATTAGTATGAAAATTAAAAACAATAATTATTATTTAAAATATTTTATATGTTGACTTGACTGGAATACAAAAATACAAAATACAAAAATACAAAAATTTTGCGAAAAATATATTATTCTTAAAACACTTTCTTATTGTATTTATTATTAGAGTGATATTAATTTCGTTAAATAAAAATGTATCTACTAAACAAAACGATGTTTAAATGTTAAAGTAATATGTATTTTTTTTTAAATTGAATTTTATACAAACTTAATGTTACATATCAGCATTAAACTTTCAAATTCAATTCTTTTTAAAATTATTAAGGTAAATAATTAGGCGTAATATTTTATATTGTATCTAATAATTATAAATAAATAAATAAATCATTTTTTTTATGAGAAATACTGAAAGTTAGTCGATAAGTTATCAATTTAAGCCTTTCATTTATAAAAAATTCTTCCGTAAATAGAATACAATTTTTCACTTCACATAAAATATAATGTGCCTCAGTTTCGAATTCCAACACCAAAATTCCTTTCAAAATGTTGTCTGCTAAATAATATTTTATGCCAACATAAATAATCTGCTAACTGTATACAAATAGATAAGCTCATCCTTTGAAAGGGTATTTGAAAAACAGACGTCTATGTCGAAGTCGCCGGAAATCAGCAAAACTAATGCCAAAACTTTTCGAGTTGGTGCGGGAGGCGTGACAGCTGCTCAATGTGGTTGTGTAAGTCGTGGGGCGTGTAATGCTGCAAGAGACTGTAGAGGGTGGTGGAGGAGGAGGAGAAGGCGACTGTAAGGGGAAGTTGTCGTGTGCTCACAGTGTTCACTGTGGCGTTAAATGGCCGACGACTTTGTCTACAGAAACGGAATCTGTGTGTATTTTTTGAATTTCGCTTTGTTGCATTCTTTTGGGCGGAAGGCGTGTCAGGCAAAGTTTATCAACTTAATTAGAGGCTTGATTACGTTGGATGGCGCTCATCTCACCGAGTATCGTCCTGAACGACGAGCATTAACATTAAATGCTAGCCGAGCACAGATTGCGGCCAAAACGATGCTGGCCAGCTCTTTGACATTTTAAAGCCAACAGCCTCCAGTCGAGTCGAGTCGAGTCTTATCGCCTGCACGTCTCTCAGTCAGTCACCTCTTGTATCCACCCCCAACCCCCCCACCTTCAAATCCCTTTCCCCCTTTGCTGGCGTTGTGCTCTGCTTGGCAGCTCTACAGTTTGTTATCAGCTTATGGCTCCCATTTGGTTAGCAGCCCTTTAACTGCTGGCCATTTATCGTAGATTTGATTTATGGCGCAATTAAAAATTTGCACGACCAACGACGAGTGAGGACCCAAGGGAGGGGGGGAGTGGGCAGCAGGCGTATGTCTAGTTAAACTGTGAGCGTACTGGGTAGGCGTGGCAGCTCACACGATCTGCCCATCGATGCAAAATTTATGACAGTGCATTTATTGCCAAGCGGCGCGAAAAAATTTAAATGGAGCTTCCTTCCGCTTGGCGACGCGTCGCCTTAAACGCGACAAACGGCGAACCGACGACCCCGGAGACCCTGGAGATCCTGGAGACCCCCATATGAGATTCAGCATCTCGTTTCGGATGTAAAACCCCAAAAAGGCACTCGTTAAAGTGCAAGTTTTTAGTGTGTTGGCATTATGCTGGCAATGCGAGGGTCGCTTGAGTATTTAAGCAAAAATAATATATGGAAAGTGTTGCGATTGAGAAAACTTTGGGTTTTTGAGTCTAGTCAATCTAAATCAGGGGTGCCAACACATGCAAACAAAAACCGGATTTGTTCTCTTCTCTGATTGGTGTTTGCGCTCGCAAGAGAAGTGAGCAACAACAAATTCAATGTGATTTTGTTGTTTTCTTCTCTTCTTGTCTTGATGCGTTTGCTTATAAGTATTGGAGCGAACTCATTTGTGTGCTGGCTATGGGCACCCCTTATTCAAATAGTAGTTTTATATATTTCTGATAATTTTATTTAATCATAATTCATTTTAAAGTGTAATTTTCCTTTACCAATTGTCCATTTTTAACTTTGTCTGAGAGCTGACTTCTCAATATCTAAATAAGTTGCTTGATAACTACTGAAAAGATACTTTGACGTAAAATGTATTGAAATTGGTGTAAAATTTGAATGTTTTTGTTAAATTTCATTATACAGGGTGGCGCAAAAGAAGTCATCCGATGTGGTTTGGCTCTCATTTTTTTTCTAAATGAAAAATTTTGATTCTGTTTTTTGATTATGTTTATTCGAACCTTAAGAATTTTATTGGTTTAGGCGAGAAGATGACATCGGCCAAGTGTTCGCTGCCAGAGCTCATGACCATACGCCCGTTTTATGGCATTTTCCATCACTTTTGCCAGAACTTCGGGCGACAGGTTCTCGCATTCCTGGCGAATATTTTCCTTAAGGGCTTCAAGAGTTTGCGGCTTGTTGACGTGAACCTGCGACTTTAAAAAAACCCCATAAAAAGAAGTCTGGAATGGTTAATTCGGGTGATCTGGCCGGCCAGTGCAAATATCAAAAACGAGAGATAAAGCGGTTATTATTATTACATTATTACAATTATTCTGCGTTCTTGGGGAGTGTATCGCTCCATGGCTTATTCACTTGTATTCTGTATCTGTCTAGTCCACAAATGTCAAAACAGATTTGACATTGGCGGCCATTTGCAAAAATGAGAGCATCTTCCAATAGGTTGACTTCTTTTGCGCCACCTTGTATAATTCGATATTTATATTGCAATTTATATTTAAGTAATAAACAGCACGTCTCGCAATCATTTCCCATGAGTCATTGTAATTTTAAACTAAAAAAGATTTGATTCAACTAAAATTCACTCTTGACCAACCCATTTCTGCAATATTTTTAATTGAAACTTATTAGAGAGATTTAGATGCGACTCTATTATCATTTTCATAAATTTCACTCCATGTTTGATTTCTATATTTTGCTTGCTATTTAGGCAAACTATTGAAGCAGCCCGCGCAATCATTTGAGTGTCGCCATTGTCAGCTCCTGCACGAATCCTTTAGCCTTCAACTGGCAGCTGTTTGCCTGCACTTTGAGTTATAGCTGCCTTATGGCGGCTTTTTCACTTGGACTTGTGTCAAAATCCCACACACACACACACACATACAGATTACAAGTATATGTATATATATATGTATATGTATAATCCATGTCATTTTGTTGGCATCGTCAGTGCAACATGTTGCCCGGGCCATGAAATGTATATAAATTTCTTATGCGGCCTGCCATGTCGTAAAACACGAGGTTAATGTGGTAAACGCTGCTGAGACTCTTAGACAAGAAAGGAGTAGAGAGCAGGAAAGGGAAGCAAGGGTGGGGTGGGGAGGGGAGGTAAGGAAGTTTGTCCAAAGGGTGTCAACGGGTTGAGGAGCAACGGGTTGGAGTGAAGTAGGCTAGTCAACATATTGTTGCCATGGCAAACTATTAGGGCTAGTAAGTGGCATTTAATGTTGTTGCACGTTGTCCTCCCTCTCTTTCTCTCACACACGTGCATACTCGTATTTCACTGTCAAGTTTGTTGCAATTGATGCGTCTTTAAAGTCTATCGCACTTGTGCGGACTATTGTGGCGTTACGCAGTCCGCAGTTGCTGGCAAAAGTTAAGTATACGCTGTTAACCCTTTAATGCCGCGAAATTTTGCTTTACGACTGCCACAGTAATTATTATAAGCTGACAAATCTTTGTGGCGCTTATCACCAGCCAGCCAGCCAAAAGGCACAACCAAATCCTAAGTCTAAGTAGTCTGAAATAAACTGCCAAGCTCAATCTTTATGCCATTCCTCTCCCTATTCCTCTCTATTCCCCTCTCCATTCCCCTCTCTTTCTATCCTGCTGTCTATTTGATTAACATGCGCACACAAATTCAGTTTAACTTTTTGCGGGTGAAATTAATTTGGGGCGCTCTACATAAACTTCTAATTGGCAGCACATTCCGCATACCGTGGTCCCCCATCGACAACAACAACAACAACTAGAGCTGGAATATAACAACAACAACAACAACAATGTTGGCAACAATTTCGTAGCATGGACAAAGTTTGAAGTTCGTTCTGTGTGCCAAAAAGTTCTAATAGATTTTTAGTTTTACCCATTTAGCTGATTTTTTGTTTGTATTTTTAGCATTTTTCCCCCCTCGTTTTTTTAACCTTTTTTTCCTCTCATAATTTTTACTCGTTTTGCACATTTAGTCAATGTTTTTCCACTGAACCTCTGAACCCGTAAAACTAATCATTTGTAGTTTTGACCAAAGTTGGTTTTAAAACAATGTCGACACTGAAAATGGGCCACATTTGAAATGCAATAGCACGTGTTGTAATTTGTTAAAGATACTTGTATTTTCGCATGTTATTTAAAAGTTTCATTAATTTGAACACACCCAAAAATTGTGTGAGTTTCAACAGATGCAAATTTAATGGGGGTGCTTAAATAAATATTTGTGTGTTTAGAACTACACAGAACATTTAACAATTTTTAACTTAATTAAAACAACATTTTTCAAATTTCAAAGGAGTTGTTTCTATTTAACCCATTAAATTAAATCAAAATTGCTAAATCTAGCTATATAAAATTCGCACGTACCATCTATCAAGAATCTCTTTTATTAATAGACTTCATGATGTCGATAAAACTTTAAGAGCCACTGTAAATTTTATTGATAAATACTGTCATGGTCAAACGGAAATTGTATTTTTACGATTTTGGTCAATGGCCATGGCCAGGGTTGCCATCGCAGCGCAGATTTAACGAAAACTTTTGCAACAGTCAGCAGTGCCACGCCTCCAAATTGCGTCACCGCCTCCTTTTATTGGTGGATTTGGCCTTCGGGACGATGTCAAACGTTGGCAAATTTCTATTCGATTTGTGTAACGAGTTTTCTATAAACATTTTACTCTTAAAGTTAGCAGCTGACAGTTGTAAGCACACACACACACAAACACAAACACACACACAAACACACACACATATAACTATACACACATGTGCAAACCATTGCACATTGCAGTTCCATTTACTTTTATGGCATTGCAACTGGACTTTGGTTTTGGGTTTTCGACATGTCCAAATGCGTTTTACAGTTGTTTGTCTGTCTCTGTCTGTCCCGGCCATGACAGTGTGGCAATCCTGGCAGCTCATTTCGACAAATGGCCGACAGGAAGTGCACTTTTCCAAGCTGACGTTTCCATTGCCCGCAACTCGCAACTGTGACGCCATTTTGCCATTTTACGCCTTGTGCCTTGCGCCTTGTGCCACTCGACGTTGACATTAAGCGGCGACTTAAAGCCAACGCTTAAAGCCACAAGTTGGCGGCTTGTCTTGTCGCCATATTCAACTTAGCCAGACAGCCTCGTCTCGTTCTGGTCACGTACTCATCACGAGTGTTTTGCTTTGGAAATTGTTTATTATTCTTATCGCTCGACGCGGAGTCGTTCAAGCTGCTGCTGAAAGTGATTGAGTTGGTCAGTTGGTCAGTTGTTAGCCTTATTGACGCTTTCATTGAATTATGTTTGTTTTGATATGAAATATGCCTTAACACAATATTATCACCCACAGCACAATTCAGGTTTATTCAACTGTGTCTGACCGCTGGTCGCGCATAAATCAACTCGGATTTAGACTCGATTCGAATTCCTTAGTCTCCAGTTCGAGTATTTACAGGCAATTTTCAAGCAAATATTTTTTTTACTACCCATTGTCGATGTCCATTTGCACCCTCGCCTCCACCTTCTTTACCCTTCTCCCTTCTTCATCCCAATCTCCTTCTCCACAGTCAACGACGACGAAGACTAAGCACGGAAGCGTGACCCAAATATTTGTTTGATTTATTAGCTGCTTTTATGTGCCATAGAAAAAGTTGTTGATTTGCCTTTACAAACATTTAGGGTATTGCCAGTAGCTTAAGGTGTTTGTGACGCTTAGAAGAATTCACTTTTACTTGGGTATAATATTGTTAAAAATATTTAATTCAACTAGCAAACTTGAAACAAAATTCTGAGCTGAAATAGGTATTCTTTTAATATTTTATAAGCAGAGAAAATCATGTTACTATTTTTAAATTATTGAGATAATAATCGAACAAAAAATACATGAAAATGATCTGTAACAAAAGAAGTATTTACTTAAAATTTTATTAATATCTTAAAATTGCAAACTTTATTTTGCTTTCAGATATTTTTGAAATTTAAGATATATTTTTTAAGTTTTATAAATTGTAATATGTTAAAGTGTTGCTTAAAACTAATTCAATTATTTATATAAAACTTGATGATGTTGAGATTAAATACTGAAACTTAAATAAAAATAGTTAGAGTATATAGACTTCGATATGTTGCATTCACATGTATTTTTTATGCGCTTTTCTTTCAGTGCTTTTCCTGCATTCTTTAAAACGATGTGCGACAGTTCGCACAACTTCTGAAATGCAACTGACAGATACAAAACAAAGTTTCGATATCCCAAACTATACGGTGTGTGGTTATACAAATTCTCACCTAATTTTTGGCAGTCGGTATTTAAAGTTACCTTACGAAAGCAAACAGCTCAACTAAATGAAGTGCCTGCAATGAGGAAGCGAACGGCAAAGTGCCGAATTGTATCTGAAAGATACGCGCACGTGCAACTGCATCTTAGCATCTTAGGCAGTTGTTTGTTTTGTAGCTGGTTGTTTATTTAGCCTGTTAGGGCCTGTGGCAAGTGCAAGTGGCTCTTAAAACTTTTACGGACCTCACCTTACGTAAGTAAGTTCTTTTCATGTTCTTGGACTTGACTTGGCAACTTGCATTGAATTCAATTGCCAAGAAGGCGGAATTGAAGTTGAGTTGTTTCTGACTTTTGTTTTTCGGCCAATTGGATCTGGGCTAATTCAATTGTCAATGCCTAAGCCAAACAAATTCCCAGAAATTTATGACCTTCCGAAAATACGAGATCTTTCGGCATTTCTTGCAATTTGATTCGGTTCCGATTTGCCCATAAACGCAAACAATTTGTCACGCTTTTCTTCAATCTTGGGGGGAAGGAATAAGAAAAAGTCGTATCAATGTCAAAGTCATCGACGCCCGGCAATTTGGCCAAGAGCCAACCCAAAACTTGTTGCCCACACATCGACCAGCAATTGTATCTTTTGGGTTCGGTTTGCTATCTATCTTTGTGATTTGCCTACACTTCAATTATTCAACTGCTCGCAAAGGAACCTCCTGCTGTCCGACCACAATTCCTTGGTTTCGTTTGCCTTACCAGCTCGTTCGGTCTCAGGTTTTAACCCATTTCCCGCAATTCCCATTCCCCTCTTCCCCTCGTCCTCTCGTCCCATTTGCATTTTCTATGCTGCATTTGTTTGCCTTTTCTCAAGTCCATGTTGCGTGTGGCAGGTTCAGCCAACGATTCTCAATGCTTTTAGCTCTTGGCATGTAACATAAAACTGCGCACTAATAGCGGCTAATGGAAATACAGTTGAACGCCTTTGGCATGTTTGGATTTCGATGGATGAGTCAGGGGTTAAATGTCTAAATGGAAATCGCATTTTGACCCCTGGTCAGTGTGCGCTACTCAATTGATTGTGGACAAAGTAAATGCAAAACTGCCTGCGTTTTTCTCTATTTCATATTTTCTTTTGCAGTTACATAATTGATTTTATAAAGTTATTTTTCTTTGATTTATAAAATGAGCTAGTACTCTAACAAACATCTATTTATAAATTTATTTTTAGATACCTTAAATGTTTTTTAACCATTTCTGACCTTTTTTTATATTATTTTTTTTTTAAAAAAAATTTTCTGTTAGATTTAAATACATATATTTTCCACTAAAACATTGTTTGAGTATTTTGTTTCCACTAAAACATTTTCAAAGATGTTTTCAACACTTTCCCTTGCTTTTTGAACATTTGATTCATAATTTAAAGAGTTTTCTCTTAATTTTGATTAGAGACTGATACCAATTTAAAAGCGTTCAGCTACAATTAGTGAAAATTGTTACAGATTTGATATCGAACCACTCTGAAAAGACTTTCGCAATGGCATATGGAAGTCATTATTGTAGCAAACAAACATTAATTGTCTTTTTAATGAACATACATAACATATATGCAAATTAATTGCGGGATTTCTTGTCATTTCCATGTGCAAATTGTTACCACTGTCAAATGTCTAATTGCGAGCACTTTTGATCATTTCGACAGAGAGAGAGGGAGCGATAGAGATGCTGACAAATTGGCAACTGCTTTATCATGGCCTAAAACGAAAGCACCTTATGCCACAACTTGACAAGTGGCTGTTGAGGATTTCAATCAGAGTTGCCACTGCTGTTGCAGTTGTTGCTGTTGCAGTTGCAGTTGCGACTGTTGCTGTTGAGGATGATGATGATGTCTTCATTGCTAATCACTTGACTGCTCCATTTGCCAGAAGCAGCTGCAATCCAAGTGGTTGCTGTCCGCAAGCGAAATCGCTGGCAAATGAGTTTGATTTTGATTTATGCCGCTGCAACTGCAACTGCAGATTCGATGCTCCATTTCTAATAACTGGACTCTGTAGGCACACATAAATCAGTTGCCAGTTGCCAGTTGCCGGTTGCCAGTTGCCTTTGCCGCCTGTCAACGTTGGCGGGCCGAAAACGCAAAACGTGTCTACAGTCTAATCACTGGCATCAACGGACTCTCAGGCCGTTCCAGGTGCTGTCACCTTCCGCAAATGCCGCATGGGTTCGGTTAACTGCTCACAGGCTCAAAACTGCTCGACTAGATGATACCCTGCTGCTGAGACACATAGGAAATATTCAGGTTAACTACATAGATGGATAGAAACCTTAAATTGCAATTGATGCACTATATTATAAAAGTGATAAGAAAATACATCGAAAAATCGACTACTTGTATTTCGCGGAACCGATTTTGAAGCACTTTAACTCGGTAATTTTTTTTAAAGATATATCGAGTTAAATAAATCGATTTGCATGACAAGTTGAAAACTTTAAAGAACTAATAAATAAATATTAAAAAACTCGTTTTGTTAAATGGATTTACATTAACTATATGCTTAATAAATACATCGAAAATCGACTGGATCCATCATTTGAACTTACATCACTAGTAAGAAGGCTTTTTTTTCGTTAGCCACTCTCAATCCCTTGCTTAAACTTACTTATAGCCAACTTACTGTCTTCAAGAGCGTACACTGAAACTTTTTCAATGAAATGGCTGCCAGGAGATGCATTTTCATAAGGCATACAAGTGTGGGAGCAGGCCATCTACATAATGCTGCCACTGTATACAAAACGCATCTGCATGTGTATGTGTATCTTTATCTGCATCTGCATCTGCATCTGTATCGCAATGTGGACACGGATACGAACGCCCCTTTCCTTCCCAGTGGAGGCCTTTGCCACCATTCGCATGCAAATTTGATGCAAAAATATGTGAAATTTTCGATTTTAAACGACGCCATGGCTGCCACAGTTGCCGCTAGTGTTGCCACTGTTGTTGCCACTGTTGTTGCTGTTGTTGCTGTTGCCGCTGTTGTAGTTGCTGCTGTTGCCACTGTTGCTCTTGCCGCGTTTTTGTGCTCAGCTGATGCCTCAGTTGCTTCGGCTGCTTGCAAATGGGGCTGCCTCACAAAAATTTATGGCGTTTGCATGTCTGAATTTATCTGCTTGTTTCACATGCAAATGCAGCGCAGTTCCAAGCTCGTAATGCTGATAAAAATGAAAACATTTTACTGTCCAGCGTTTTGCTTTCCTGCTTGCCACAGAACTTGGCCAGCTAGGAGCGCTTGCTGAAATGCCTTTAACTGATTTCTGTTTTTCTACCGCTTAAACGAAACCATGTCAGTCTATGTCCAATAACAACAACAAGAGCAACAGCAGCAGCATCAGGTAGCTGTAGATTTACAATGGTTGCCACAGCTAATCTTATGCTCAAAAATATATAGACATTATTTCTCCAATAGCTGTGGATATTGTTTCAACCTAATTATAAATTCTCTCCGCATTTACAAGTGAATTCCAGCTGAGAGCTTTCATAATTTGTCTGTTTGTTTCTCTTCAAGTGTTTTTTCACTTCGTTGAATTAAAATACCCTTTAAGAGAGTGAAAATGAATTGTCAGCTAACGTGTAACGCATTGAAATAGGCTGGATCTGAATTCTATATCAAATACGAGTAGCTGGTTAAGATTTATTATGAACAACTTTGAAATTTCTGGAGATATCTCAAAAAATCTCAATATTTTATGAATCATAATAAAGTTTTTCTTAATTCGTATAATTATATCATATAGCTATGTTAGAGAAAATCTGTGATTGGATGAATTTTGCTTAAGAATCTTGTTGTTTCAGATAATAATCATTTTAAATGTGGAAGAGTATTAAATGTTCGGTGTATTGAAGGTATCATACTTTTTCTTGCTTTTTCAATCATTGATATTTCAAGCCCATTGTATTGTGGCTTCTGCTCTTTCATCATACGTGTTCATTCATAAAAATTGTATATTTATTTGCATGCACACACTCATACACACACACACACACACACACACACACACACACACACACTACACATGCAAACAGGCAAAGAGCCCACAAATAAATGTACAGAATAACCAACATTCGCATTTGGATTGCCAGTTGTTTTTTTGTGATTGTGTGTGTGTATCTGTGTGTGTGTGTGTGTGTGTATTCTGACCTTGAGCTATACGTGGCAGCTGAGCCAATCCGAGTGATAAAGAGAGAGAGGGAGCATGTGTGTGAGAGAGAGAGATGGAGAGCAAGCAACCTGCCAGTTGGGGCCTATGTATGTGTAGTATGTAGTTTTGCGACTGTTTTAATATTCCTTTAAGAGCTTGAACTTTTGCCAATGATGACGACTCTGGTTTGGTTGCCAGTGGTTGAATATCTCCGACTTCAGCTCAGCAACGACTCCTCCTCGTTGGTTATGATGGTGCCCATTTGGGCGATGTTTTCTCATGTCTTCCCTCTTACCGGGTACTCCATACTAGCTGGCAGATATTTGCTGCCACTTACATGACTGCCTCTGACTTTGATGTGGACTCTGGACGCCGTGGCAACTGATGCTGCTGCTGCTGCCTCAAAAGTTGCCACGGTAAGCGGCATTGACTTTAAAGCCTCGGCCCCACACAAATTTCGAGCTGCAAGTTCTTTTGGCTTGGCTTAAAAGCATCAAAATTGACAAAGGCCGAAACCAAAACTGACTGGCAGCTCGTGGGCGGCTTCTACGGTCCGCCAACGGGCTTCAAAGCGGCAAGTTCTTAAATTTGTTGCAAGCTGGAATTATGAGATATTATAGACATAAGATATTTTAAACAGAGACTTTGATAAATCAAATAATATCAAAACAAATTTAAAATATGTTAAAACAAAATGATTCTTAGGCTTGAAAAAATGTCTTTAACTTGTTGCAAGGTTGCATTGAACAGAAAACCAATAATAAAATTAAAACAAATTTGAAATTTGTGAAAGCAAAATTTAATGAAAATTGAAAAATGATGGAGAAAATAAAAGAACTTTTTCTAGAAGTTCTCAATTAGTTTTTGGAGATTTGCATGGCTATCAAAACATTTATACTTAATTTGTTAAATCTAAACTGAAAATATTCAAATTGTTGTTTTAGTTGAAAATTGGCATGTTTATTTCGAATCAGGATTGAAATCTCGTGCATCAAATTGAGTTTTAGTTGAGATCCAAGTCAAGTTTATTAAGTTGACAACGCTTTAGTGTCTAAGGTAGCCAAAGTTTCTCATGGCTGTGTAACAAGTTTAGTTTTAGTTGTGCCCCCTAAATTCACCCAAGTTGCAACCTGTTTGTTTGCCTGAGACGCCGTCACTTCCGCAACAACATCTGCATGAATGCGTTGCATTGTCGTTTGTGGTGCCACAAGATGATGATGAAGATGATGGTGATGGTGATGATGATGATGGGCCAGGCTGGCGATGCAGTTCATCCAAACTTAAGTCAAATGGGGAGCACTAAACATTCATCTTTAAAAACCATTTTACTCGACACAAAGCGATGCGTTCTTTCCTCAGACAAAGGCCAAGAGAAAGAGAGAGGAAAGCAGAGAGAGAGAGAGGGGACGACAGAGGAAGAGAGAGAGAAGTGGAAGTGGCAAGATACTGAACAAAACACACAAAATACAACACATAACAAGTGCTGTTTGGGTGGCAAAGGGAAAATGCGAGATGGGAGAAGGAGACGAAGGAGAAAAACGCGTAAAACTTTTCGCACAGACGCAGACGTGTTGGCCAGGATCCGGAAGGACGGCAAGACGGAAGGACGTTAGGACATAAGGTGATGGAACATCGGAAGCCGTCGCCTTCCAGTGCTGTTAACAAGGCACAGCCAAAGTCGAAGGGAGCCAAGGGGACCTAAACAAGGAAATTGTAACCCGACAGATAGCGAGACGCGTATAATAGAAGCCCAGCCATATTTTTTAGATTTTAACGAGGCCAACAACGACGAGGAAGAAGAGGATGATGAGGAAGATGGGGGCTAGGAGCATGGCATCAATGGCAAAGCATTTGTCTCAGGCTCCAGTTCTGTGCAATGTTGCTCCTCTTTCTGTTGCTGCCACGTCCAGTTGGCAGATTGAGGGCGTGTCAGTAGCTCAGAGCGCAACATTGTATAGTAGAGTTGCATTTGTCATAAAAGTGGCTACAAAGTGTGCCAGGTAAAAGTGCATGTTGTCTAGAACTCAACTCGCATTCCCAGAACAATTGTTGAAAGCCAAGCTGAAGTTGGAGTCGATGTGAGTCGAGTTGGGTCTTTAATCTTTAATGTTAATCAACATTCTGCCACTTCATCACTAAACAAAAAATCAAACATCATGGCAAAAGTAAAAATTATTAAAATACTTAAATTAAAAAGATTATCAGACATGTTCTGTAAATCTCTAACAAACCAAAAGCTATTTTCGATATTTCTAAAGCAATGCTACTTAAGTTTTCACATGTCAAAATAATTCTAGAGCAATTTGATAAAATTTTTATATAAAATTTTATGTCTGAAATGCAATTTGAATTGACTTATTTATTTTAAATTTAAATTAACTCGGAAAATATGTCAAATACAATTTTCATCAAAGAGATTTCTGTAAATAAGATTACATGAAAAACACATAATGGTTTTCTTCAATTATTTTATAAATGTTTCTTATATAGTTCTCTCTAGTCATGCTAACCTGTAGTACAACCGATTTAATTCCTTAAATCTCAACTCGTTTTTCTAGTGTTTCTCTAGTTGGACAAATAAAAATAAGAGCCCAAAAGCAACAGCAAAAAAAGTGTCAGACTCAACGAAATAAAATCCAAATTATAGAAAGAAAAATACGAATACAGATACAAAAGAATGAAAAGAGAGAGAGGAGGTAGAGAGAGAAGAATGCAAAATATGATGCAGAAATAACAAAAGCCAAGCGAATATCATAATTTCCATCATCATCCTCGCTCGTTCACTTGTTTACAGTTCTTGACTTTTGATGTTGCCAGTTTTCAGTTTTCATTTGGCATTTGTGTTATAACTGTGTCTGTGTTTTAACTGTTCTTGTTGTTTGTTGCCTGCTTTTGATAGATTGGCATTTATCAACCGAGTTGCCACAGTCAATTAAAAATGCTAATTGATGTCTGTTCTTTTTGGGCGGGTCTGTCAAAGCAAAATGTATTCATCAGATACGTGCTTCTAATTAGCCGCAAAAACTCACAAACTGCAATTAATGTTTAATTTCGTCGAGAGATTCGGTAAACTGTGGGAATTTAAAGTTTAATTTTAGTTTGAAAAGTTCTCCACACACACTGACAGCCATTAGAGGAGCGAATTTTAAATAAGGAATATTTGCTTTTCAGATATTAGAACAAGTTTGAATCAATAAAATTAAACAAAATGGTATTTTAGTTTAGTTGAAATTATTATTACCCATTAGTTTCTGCAACCAACTTTGGCTGAGGAACTATTTAAAATTTCAATCATCCCTAGTAAATTTAGTTTAATATTTGTGTTTGATATGACATCAATTATGCTAATTTGCTCAAAATACAGGGTATCGCCTAGTCATTATTTTTAAGGCACTTTATTTATAATTGCATTTTTCTTTTGTTTTGTTTTGTTTGCAAATCTGTGTTAAATGCCAGTTCAAATATTTATTTATCTATCTGCTGATATTTCAGCTCCTCATTAAAGCAATTAAAATTTGTTATTGTTATTTTTGTTCTTGTTTTTGTTTTTGTTGACCATGATGCATAAACTTTGTTGTGTGTATTTATTTATTTTTTGGGGGGCTTGTCATTTATGGGCGTGGCACTTTTGGATAGTTTAAACACATAAAAAAGTTTGACAAAAGTTTCGATTTTTATTTTTATGGAACTCTGGAAAAATGTTTAGCCGCAAAGTTCGCTAGCGAGAAAGAGAGAGAGAGAGAGAGAGAGAGAGAGGAGAGAGAGAGAGAGAGAGAGAGAGAGAGAGAGAGAGAGAGAGAGAGAGAGAGGGAGAGAGGGAGATACAGTGGCTGTTACGGAACTTTTTAGTCAACTTAATTAGCAAGTTGATTATTTTGAACGCCTAATCGAGCACAGGCAATGATTTCATTAGATGCCAGACTTTGCGGATTTTGTTGCAACATCCAATCTGGAATCAAGTGATGCCATGAGGTTGATGGAAACTTGGGACTTCCACTCGCAGCGGTAAGTGCGCTATGAATATTTAATTGCCGTAAACTGTGAGAGGGGAAAGAGGTGTGTTTGGAGTGGAAAACTGCAGCATTTGGCTAAGAGTCATCCAAAAGTTGTAAGCGTTGCAAATTAAGAAGTTGGCATATGGTACGAGTAAATGACAGACAGTTTGAATACGAGACGACACTTTAAAGTAAACTTTTCTATGAACTAGACTTAAGTACTGAAGGTGCTCCAGATGTTTATTGAAATTAGCGATTCAATTGAATGAAAATTAGGAAATATTTGATATTTAATCTTTTAGTTTTTAATTTATCTAAATTTAATTAAAGATATTTAAGGTCACAGTAAACCTATTATTTCAAAGATATCTCCAGTTAAAGTTAACTGGAATTTGAAAACACTGAGTGTCATTTTGACAAGTAAATTCAATTTAGAAACTTACATTTAAAAAGATTTAATTTAACGAAAATAATTGTCATTGTTATTATTGATTTCGATGTTTTTAATTTAAATCAGGAAATTAACTACATTTTCGCATTCATTCAAGAATATTGGATAAGTACTATGCAGAAACTTTATTGACGCCAACTGCAAGGAACATTCGCAGTCAGTTTGTGCCTTGTCTGTGAGAAATTCTCAACCGGTTCTAGGGCCGGTTTGGCATGAAGAATAAGTAGTCTTTGTTTCTGTTGCAGTGAATAAATTTTTAAGTTCAAAGCTGTAGCTTGTAAGAGAGTTGAGGTAGTAAAAAACTTAACTACAAGGTTATTGATTTTACAAACTTAACTAAGTAGGTGAACTCATCTTTCTCCCCCTGTAAAATTGTGTATTAATTACTGATTTGACGACCTCGTTTGATGAGTTGACTTAGTGAATAAGTTATTAAAATAGTTATGTAAATTTTCAGCAGCTCAAGTTATTTATAGCTTTATATTTTGTAGTTAAATGTAAATGATAAATACTTATATCTTAATATTGTCTAGGCAACTGTCATTTGGAGCATTTGTTGTCTCATTTAAGACATGCAGCGTCTCAAATGAAGCGTTAAATTCAACACATAATATAAGTTTTATGACCTAAGCGCATAGCTTTATAGCTCTATTGCCCTTCTGCCCCTCTGCCCATCTGCCCCTCTCGTATCTTAGAAGACCAAACGCAACGCAACTAACTTGTTTGCCTTTGAGCTTACAACAATCAAACAACGTTTAACCGAGAACAATGGGTATAAAACAGAGAACTGGAAAGGAACTTTATCATGTTTATATGTATGCACAGAGGGATTCTTTATATGTATCATGCTCGTTATAAGGTACAGCCCAGTCTACCTATGCATTTAGTAAGAAATATTTGATAGTTTGACAAATCCTATTTGCACGCTTCGCAGGAAAATCAATTTTCCGTTCAGCCTTTTGTTTGCCCCTTTTGGCTCGCTCCCCTTTCTAGATATTGCGTCATAAAAAAAAAATACGTTTTTTAAAACTTCATTTGGGTTTATGGTGAGTCGTCCGTCTGGCAACCCTTTTATCATTGATCATGCTTACCGAGACTACGACTACGACTACGACTCTGAGTTTTATGGACTTGCTAAGAAGCATTCGCGCTTCCTGCTGTCCTCCATAAAAAATAACTAAAAAGAGAAGAAACTCTGACTCATTGCCTGCAGCTTAATGGCAATTAGTTGGAAAATTGGTGAGGCTACCGTTGATGGTGGTCGATTTTTGTAGTTTTCTCTCATTTCCACTGAAATCACACCCGAGATGCGCCAAAGATCTAAATGTTGTCTGTGGTTAGGCGCAAGTTCTTGGGCAACTTTAATGGTTTGCTTCAGATTCAGTTGAGAGCACACATTGCCACAGTATGATTATGTAATGTATTTGGTTGTTGTTGTTGTTGCTGTTCTTCTCTGTGCTGCCCACACACTAAAAGTAGACATCGAGTGGAGGCAGCCACACTCACAATGCAACATACTACAAAAATCCATTGACAGCCATGTGGAAGGAAGCGTTGATGATGTCGTTGGCGTTTACTGAAGATGTTGTTATTGAAGTTCTCCTGTGGGCGTGTTGCTGCCACTTCTCGTGGTACTTAGTTGTTGCAGCAACTTGCCGTGCCCCATCATCAATCATAGACTGTGCAACCAATGCTTATTGCCAATTGCCGAGCAACAATGCGACTGATCAAAATGTGTATCAAACGAAAACAAATGCCGGCAGTATCAGTTGCAACATGTTCGATTGTCTGCACATTGCAGCATGTTGCTCGTGTAAGTGCCTAGACAACATGTTGCTTATCTGTCGCGCTCTCTGACTCTCTTTTGAATTTTCAAAACAAATGCCGGCAGACGAAATGTTGCTGGCCAGCATGCGCCCAATGCTGCGCCGCTCTCTTGTCGATTGCAACATGTTGCTTGTGTAACTGCCCAAACATGTTGCGCTCTCAGTTACATTGAAATTTCAAATTCAGAACACATAATTTAAATAATTTGCTTATTAGCAATTAAAATACTTATTGTTTTAATATTTATCAAAAATACTTTACGATTTTGTAAGCATTTCATTTATTGTTGTTTGGCATGCGCAGCTTGCATTGTTTCAAGCAGTTCGTTTTTCTCAGTGCAGACATATTGTGCTCTCAACATTGCGGCGCATCAGTTCAGATTCAGTTGCCGTTTCAGATTCAGTTGTTATCTGTAAGTCGCTCCGTGTCGTCATATGTGCGGGTTAAACGCGTCGCATTGAAACGCATCTATTTAAACAAACAAAAAAAATTCATTCTCGATTTCCTCTACTCGCGGTAAACAAAACAAAGACGTGCACATTTAAGACGAGTGAATAATTCGCATTCACGTGTTTGTGAGTGTGCGAATTTTTGGCAAACGACGAAGATCGCGCGCGGAAAATTAAATATAAATTAATTGTGACTTAAACAATTATTTAATTGTTATAAGTAAACAATGGAAATTTTTATAAATTAATAAAACTCAATTTATTTTGAAAAAAATAAAATTTCTTAAAAATAATTTAAAATATAAAATTAACTACAAAAGTGAAACAGATTTTCATAGTAAATTAAATGGTGAGCATTTAATGAAGTTCAGTATAAATATTTTATTAATTGAGAATTAATTAATTCAGAGAAGTGTTTATCTGGAACGTAATGTGCGCAATTGAAGTGTCTCAGTGATGAGCCCCCGAGTGATTTATGGCTGAATGGAAAATGCAGTAACAAAAGGAAAATGCTTTAAAAAAATAAGAACGCCAGTATAAACGCGCAACAACAAAGAGAAACGCGAGCGAGCAAAGAACAAGAGTAATAAAAAATATATATAAAATAAAAACAAGAAGGAAATTTCATCACAAAAGTGTAAAGAAATACGCAATCAGATACATTTATAGGCTACACTCGAGGATAGCCAATTAGAAACACTAAGGAAAACAAGTGGAAATGGCCATGCCTCCAATGCGAGGCGGCAGCATGGCAATGTTGTTGCTGCTGCTGCTGATGGCAGATCTGAGCTTCACCGAGGAGCATCCGCATCGTCATTCCCATGAGGCGACAACAAGTGCTCCTCCTCCTCCTCCTCCTGCGGCCAGGAACAGGCGGAATCAGCAGCGTTTGCAGCAGCTGCAACAGGCGCAGGATGGCAACGACATTGCTCTTGACATTGGCAACAGCAACGGTGACGGCAACGGCAACGGCAACAGCAACACTTATCATCATCATCAACATCAGCATCATCACTTGCGTCACGAGCAACATCTGCGTGCCGAGCTGGCGGGCATCGGTGGCAACAGGCAACCGCCGGCGGTTGTGAAGCAGCCCACGCAGCTGGAACTGGAGCAGCTGGCCATGTTGCCGGGTCCTGGCCAACAGCATCATTTGCGTCATCACAATCGACATCATGCTGCCTGGGAGCAACGCGTCTTTCCCGCCTTGCGTCATCAGCAACATCGCTTGGCTCCACCAGCAGCAGCAACAGCAGCACCAACAACAGCAACAGCAACACCGACAACAGCAACAGCAGCACCGACAACATCATCATTGAATTTCAGTGTTACAGATGCTCCGCTTCCTCATCCGCTGGTAAACTCAAGCAGATACTTTGATCGCGAAGGAATTTATGCCGCCTGGATGCAGCCACGTTCCACACGTGCTCCCAACTGGCAGCAGCTCGTGGACAGCTATGAAGATGACGACGATGACGACATAGAAGATGATGCTGGTGATGGTGAGGACTACGAGGATGACGTGGATACGGCAGCTGCTGCCGAGTTGGCCAAACAAATGCCACGTTATTCGCTCTTTAGCCAAAAGCTACCCACAATCAGCTCCAATGAGCAGGATTACGATGCCTACGATCAATCGAATGCGGAGTCCACATCGATCAAGAGCAACAACAAGCATCCAAGTGTCTCGGCTGGACACTCGAAGGCCGCAGCCAAACGCAATGTCTTCGATTGGCTTTTTAAGCGTGACAAGGAGAAATCTGCCATTGTCCAGCAAACTCAGGTGAAGACGCAGCCAAAAGTGGAAGTGGCGACCACAGAGAAGCCCAAAAGCTTCTTGGATGACAGCTTGGCCAACGATGAGGATGAGGAGGACAACGATGATCCCAGCGATGCCTTCTCCAACGAGCAGTGGAATAAGATCGAGCATGAGCATCATTTGAAGCAACAGAAGCATCAAAAGGAGCTGCAAGCGTTGCGAGAGAGAAATAAAAACACGCCGCTGATAAGAGGAGGAGGCGGCGGAGGATTGAGACGAGGCGGCATTGATAATGAGGTAAGTTTGGCATTGCGCTCATTCTATTATTATAGTTGATGTTGCTGTTGTTGTTGTTGTTGTTGCTACTGAGGAATGATGTCATTAGGCATTGTTATAAATTCATCGCAGCGAACAGCAACTGATAAGTCGGAGAGCAGTGAACAAGCTCAATGCGTGGCTGAAATAGGCCACAAATTGGATTGGTTTATTGCCAACTGGTCAACCAAAAACACACACATTCACACACACACGCACAGTCATTATTTACACTGAGAGAAAGGAATGTTGTGTAATTCGTGATGAGTTGCGATATGTACAAAAACACTATGATTCATAGCATTGTCTCGCATCATTTCTCGCCTCATTAATTTAAAAAGAACTGAGAGCATCTTATAGATAGAGAAAAAAAAAGATAAGGAGAGTAAGATTTTGTAATAATAAAATATTTTAAAATATATAATATAACAACGCAAAATAACAAAATTGTATACCATTGTAAATGGTTATTTGATAACAATTTATAATATCAATATTGTTGATTTTAAAATTAATATCTTATGCGCAGGCATTTCAATAGGAATCAAGTAGAAATAAGGCAAATATTATATAAATTTATAAAACTGATTAACATATTTAATTAATTGGGTAGGAGAATATTATGATATCGAGAAAAATTTATATGACATTTTTTTTTAAATTTATTTATTTACCAAGTGCATAAAAAGAAAAATAATAAATTTGATTGAATTAAGATGAGTAAAATTGTAGTACATACTTAAAGCCGAAAAATTTTCGAAAGTAATTAATTTTGAATCCACGGATCCTCTTCTATTGAATGTAATGTGTTTACTATTGTTTTTAAACATATTCTAAATACCTGCATTTGTTATAATTTCAATTAGCTTTGATTAATTTATTTCAGTGCATTATAAGTGACAATAACAAATAGGTAATCGCATATCTACATAAGTAAATGTGTATATGTTTGTATGCGTACTGACCATGGCTAATACTATTTGTGTTTTGGCTTTCAGCACGAGTCATAGCAACAGCAACACTGCCAACAGCAGCAGCAATAACAACAGCAACAACAATCTCCTGTTAAATATTTGCAAAATTTTGTTAAAGGGTCAACGCTGATTTCTAGACTATGTAGCTGTCCAATTGTTTGTCCAGCTTGTCCAGTTGCCAGACAGTCCGACAGTCAGACCATTGCCCATTGCGGTTGGCTAATTGAAACAAACTGCAGCTGTAGCCAAAAACAACAGCAACAACAACAACAACGTCAACGGGAAGCAACAACAAAATGTTGCATTTAGTTTGCGCATTTTGCATAGCTTTTGTTTTGTCAGCTTTTAATTGCATTTCGTTCTCATTTTCATTTTCATTTTCATTTGATACATTTTCCGTTTTCCTCAAGTTGCCTAGCACACCTTCACCTAATTGTAAAGGGCCAATTTAATTAACCCAAAGCAAACAATTGTCTAGTTAGTTGGGGGAAAGTGTAACTTTAACGCCGGCAACAAAGTGAACAAAATAATCAAGTGGCAAAAGACGCTCGAGAATCGCGAGCTGTTTTCGTGCTCTCGTTTTTAATCGCTGCTAATTTAGTTTCCTATTTTTATGCTTCTTTCTGAGAAACAGCTGACCCATTTTACAGCTTAGCTGTAATAATATAGGAATTTCAGTTCATTGGGCTAACCCAATTTTATTCTTAGCATTTAAAAAAATGAAATTTATGATAATTGGTCTAATAACCCATTTAAAGTTGAATTCAATATGGAAAGCGCTAATTTGAAGAATACTTAGGCAAATATGGAGCTGATAAGGTTATTTAAGACTAAATAAACTTGACATATATTAAGTTGAAATTGTAGATGTTGAGTATAGTTCCGATTTAAAAGAAATTAAGCTTATACCAAAATAGAAACGAAAAGATTAAATTCAGCAAGTAAGTGTAAATTAAAACACATTTGAATAAATTGAATAGTGTTGAATTTTGTATAAATATTAACATATTTCTATTGTTTATTCTAAGCCTTTCATGAACACAACTTCAATACATTTTTAATAGTTCAAAATGCAATTTGTTTGTTAGTTTTAAAGCGTCACACCATAAAATTGATATTGTCAATTATTAATAAGGTTCATAATATATTATAACAGAAAGTTATTAAAAGTTAGTTATATGCTATTGTTTTAGCTTCACAATATTCCAGCGTTATTTATTATGATACACCTCAAACGTATCTGCAGGTAATTGGAAGTATTTAAACCTCAAAGTGATTGCCATGTTGCTTCAATTTTAATTCGCAATTGTCAAAAGTGTCTGTAATAATTATCGTTTAATTATTATTATTGCATATTGTGAAATTAAAGCAATGAAGCGTGCTATAAAAAATCAACTTGAATGAAACGTTAAATGCGATGGCATCGTAAATTCAAAAGCACTCGAAAAATATTGTAAAATAGCAAAATAAACAGACAACAACAACAGCAACAACAGCAGACAACAACATCAACTGCAGCATGCAGCAAAACAGCTGCAATAATAACAAAAGATATAACAAGAGTGAAAATTGTGCATATGTATCTGTGTGTGTGCGTGAGTGTGGGATAACATAACAAAAAAAGTGTGGCATGAGTCGCCTTTTGCGACAGGTGAAATTGGCGCTCTGCCATTGAAATGACAAGGCGCACAGTGGTTGTTGTTTCATCTTCTTCTACACCGCCCCTTAGTCCCGCCCTCCCACTCTCTTTGTGTACAGTGACACACATATGTACGTGTATTTACATATGTCTGCGGATGACGCCGTGGCGCTCTTGTTTCCTTCCTCTCGACAGCACCATCAACTCAACTCAAACCTGCAACCACTCGTAAAATGTATCTCGATGTTTACATAATGCATTATTTGCATGTTGTTCTCATTGCAGTTGTTGTTGTTGTTGTTGTTGCTGTTGTTGTTTCAGTTGCTGTTCTGGTTGCTGTTGTTATTGTTGTTGTTAGTGCACTTAATTGCAAAGTTGGTAAAACATTTTTTAACATTTATTCCATTTGATGTTTTTGCGGCCTTTGGTCTGTTCTGTTCATTAACGCGCCAAGTGCGGTTAACCAGGGCGTATACGCAATTTTGTAAGCCCATTTTTTATGTGAGTCATAAATATCAAAATAAAATATGTGCTGCAAATTAAAGTTTTAGTTAATTACACACAGTATATGTATACTAACTTTGGTTGAGGGCTGCTTTTACGATGTAAATGGAAATTATAAATTTAAAAATATACCGATGGGTAAAAGACAGAACATACATTGAAGATAAATAATTATATTTGGTAAATACATATTTATGATTTTATGTTGGGGTAAGCAAATATCTAAAGTAAGCTTTGAGCTTTCAAAACTTGTTAAATTTGCAACGCAATAGCTTTTGTCATATTTCAATTTTATTTCATTTCATTTTTCATAAAGCAAATGAAAATCGTAATATTCTTTCTAAGTACATACGTAAAATATTAAAATTTCATTTAAAATTTGTATTTTTAGTATATGCAGAAAAAAGTAGAAGAATCTAAAGCTGGATTTGTGAAGCGTTGCATTGAAATCTGGCCAATAAGCCTTTAAACTATTTGGATCACAGCTGTTGCTATTGTGTGCTGCTGTTGCAATTCACCTGACAACAGCAACAACAATAATGCCACTTTAGTCAACAATAATTCCACAGCAGACAAAATACATTTTTCAATTCAAACAAATTTCTCAGTCGACAATTTTTTGTTTGCGAGTTGCAAAAAAGGTGTTAAAAAATGTGCATGCTGAGAAATATTTGCCAACATTTTGTGCACTGTGCAAGGCAATTTGCAATGCTTTCTATTGCTGTCGTTATTTGTAGTTGCTGTTTTTGCAGTTGCAGCAGCTGCTTCCCTGTTGCTGCTGCTGATAATATTGCTGCTGTTGCTGTTGCTGCTGCTGCTGCTCTTCTTCCGCTTTGACCTTTTTTGAGAAGCTTTAATGCAACGCATCATTTGCACATACACATATATGTATGTAGCTGCCACGCCTCTTTCACAGCATGTGCCACGCCCCTGCTGTGCTGTCAGTTTAGCTTTCAGATTTGATTGTTGTTGCTGTTGTCGTCGTCGTTGTCGCTTTATCGTCTCGCATTTGTATCTCGCTGTGTTCATAAGCCTTTAACTGCCTTTTGTGTGCAAGTCTTTTCTATATCTATATCTTCCTCTATTCCTATCGCAACTTTCCAGCTGTGCGCCTTCTCTTTCACTCCCTTTTCCTCCCTCTCTCTCTCTGTTTTGGTATTGCTGTTGCCACAACTGCAATGCCAAGCTGCGCTTAGTCGCTCTTCAATTGGCAAAGCGGCTCAGAAAAGCAACCGCAAAGCGGCAAACAGAACGTGCAACACTCCTTGCACAGCAGCAACATTGACCTTGAGCTACTCACAGCAACAGCAACAACAGCAACAACAACAACAGTAACAACTACAGTGACAACATTAACACAAGCAACAGTTTCTTACAACATTTTTGTTGCATGTTGCTGTGTCGTTTGTGAATGTTGCTGTTGTTGTTGTTGCGTGCTGTTGCTGCTACTTCTTGTTGCTATTGATTATCCTTTACTGCCTTCTCTGCTGTTGCATGTTGCTGTCGTGTTAGCTCTTGATGTTGTCATTTTTCTCTTAGTTTCTTCATTTCAAATAGTTATTTGTTGTTGTTGTTGTTGTCGCTTCGCGTGTTGCTGCCGTTCTCATGTTGTTGCTGTTACTGTTGCTGACACTTTCTGCTTATTTTCACCCGCATTTCGTGTACATATTTTGCCACGCTGTTATTAAGAATTCCATTTATTTGCCATGCTTTTCGCATAACTCTTGGCTTTCATTAGCCACAGTTGCAGCCATAAAACAGCAGCTAACACTCTTATATAACTTTTGACCACATACTCGTACTCGTAGAGAGAGAGCAAATGTATTTTTCACTCTGTTTCAATTGCACAACTTTTGCTTATTGTCTCTTGAAACCGTTCAGATTACTCGACACTTGGCTCTCCCTTCCCATATTTCGACATTTTTCGTTGCCTTGGCTCTGATGTTGACTCCGACTCCGACTCCGACTCTGACTCCGACTCTGGGGCACCATAATTTATAGAAGCATCTAATATAAATTTCAAGAAATTACTTGCTGCCCTACGAAAAAAGCAATATAAATTCTCTCAACTAATTGGCAACGTTTTCCTCGCTGTCTTGCATTTTTGGCCAGATTGCTGTTGCTCTTTGTCTTGGTCTTGGTCTTCGACTTGGTCTTGGTTCCAACTCGAGTGAACTCGGCTTGTTGCCAGGGGCAGCAGCATCTTGTGATGCTGTTTAATGACTTTATTAGACAAACAAGTGAATTGATATAATGCTGAGATACCTCCCCCATCTTCTTCTACTACTTATTCTCTCCTACTCTCCGCCTCTCTGTGCATATTGAGAGCCACACATGTTGCAAAGAATTCTTGGAATGCCGCAAAATCTTTTGCGGCGTCGGCGGCTTCGTCACTTTATAAATCATCTTAGACATGGTGAGAGAGGGACGTAGGTGGAAGGGGAAGGGGATGGAACACACACACACAAACACATACACACACAGAGTGCGACGACAGTTTGCTAGTTAATCTGACAGAAAACTGTTTGTCAGACAAAATGATATGTATCTTTGTATCTGAGTATCTGCTGGATGCATTCACAAATCAGTTACAGCATTTGTGTCAGCTTGCATTTTACGAGTATATTTGTGTATATATATTTACAAAACTCTAAGTCAAAGCTGCAAAAAGCAAAACATATGCCAAGACTGGGATACAGTCGTATTATAATAGAAATCAAAATAAAAGAGAGATGCCGACTTTGTGATGATGTTTTGATGATGAGCTTCATTGAAATGCATTGCGTTTTTTCTTTGTGTCTGCGCTGTGTTGATGGATTGGGGTCAAGGTGGCATGATGCATTGGCCATTACAGCACTATTACAGTTAGAACTCTATTACGATCAGCGATCACGTGGCAATGTGATAAAAAAAAGTGTAGACAATGGAGTCACATAAATAAAACTTACGTGACTCGCCAGTTGAGCTGCCAAGTGTAAGTCATGAAGTGCGTGATGGTCTCTGATTTGGTTTGGGCAACCAACAATATCAAACAGAGTTTCCATTCAAGTTAACACTTGCTCAATTGCCCAACTATTATGCAGTAATTGCATGGCTTTATCAAGCCATCTTGGCTAAGAGCACTTAATGTCCAACTACAGCTTGGAAATGATAATTGATTGATTGGTTTCTAACAAAATTTAAGGCTCAGTTTATTTGCAGAACGGCAGCGTCATGTCAATTAATTGGCAGCACCATAATGACAAGTTGGCAGCTCTGTTTAGACTCATATTCATCATAAATAAACTAAGAACAGAGATTGAAAACAAAAATGAAATTATCCAGCTGCAACACCTAAGGTATATAATACTTATATACCTAAAAATACATATAGAATATTTTTCAAATAATTATTGTTTATAAAAAAAGTAAGAAATAAGATTGAAATCAGAACTAAAATAATCAAGCTGCAACTTTTAAATTATTAGAGAAAATGATTAAAATATTGTACTAGATTTTTAAAGAAAAGTCGTATAATATTAACTGATAATCGTACGCATAAACACGGTTCAAAAGCATTTAAATCCGAGCTAAAATGTAGTTTAGTATAGCGTGAGACATTCTCAATTGTTGCTCAAGGCTATTCCAGTATATAATCAAGTCTAACACGCACACAGACACGCACACCTTAAAATATAGTGGATATTTGGTAACCAAAAATGTACCCCGAAAATTCCTTCATTTCCATCGCAACACTTTGAAGTGACAAACGGCAACAAGAGCAACAACAACAACAACAAAAAGCGACAAACGGCTGGAAAATAATATGGCTGTCAAAAGAGCCCAACAATAAATCATGACAGCTAACGAAATGTGTGTGTGTGTTAGAGTGTGTGTGTGTGTTGTTGTTGTCCATTTCGCAATTGACAACATGGCCCATTCCGCAGCCCATTCCCATTCCCGTTTCCGCAAACGCCAAAAAGCAAATATGCATGCGAACTGAGCTAAAATTGTAACAGAGACAACAACAACGACCATGACCCGCTGTTGTTGTTTTTGTTGTTGTTGTTGTTGCTGTGGGTCAGTCAAAACATTCAACCAAATTTAATGAAGCCCAAATAGACAGAAAACCGAGCATTCAACTGTAAACTGTTGCTCAGGTAAACTCTAAATACCTGTGATTTTATTGTATTGTGTTTTGTTGCTATTGTTGCTGCATTCTAATTCATCAAGCGCAGCGCATAAATCAAGCGAAATAAATAAAACTAAAATGTCAATCGGGTTCCCTAAAAGAGGGAGAAATCAATCAAACCAAAACCTTTTCATTGCCACCTGCTGTGGCCGAGTTACCTGTCAGTTAATGCCAACGATGAATTGCACCTGTTGTTGATACTTTTGAGTGCTTGATTTTATCTGCACCTTTTGATTTGGGGACAAAAAGGTCAAAGGTTGCTTTGCAAATGTCTTGATTTAATATTGATGCATTGCCCCGTGGACTGTAGGTTCATTTCTTGTTAGGGGCGTCATTAAAAATTTAACATAAATCTTGCTGTTGCCCACTTCACAGACACGCTCAAAAGTGTTTTCTATGCGTGTGTGTGTGTGTGTGTGTGCTGTGGTATGTGTGTCAAAGAGTCACACCAAATTGCTGTGCCATTATATAAAGTAAAAGTCCCGATTAGACGATGACAACAACATGACACGCAAAAGGGGCAAAAAGAGAACCAAACACACACCCACCTGACAAAATGTACACATATCTGTGTGTATCTATCTGTGTGTATGTGTCTGTGTCTGTGTCTGTTTATGACAAGTGTCACCCAGTTTCATATGACTGCACACTGGTTGCACTTGCATTCACCTGCAATGAAAAGCTTTGAGATACAAAAGTATCTTTAACATACAAGTAATTATATTTATACTCTCAAAATATAATAAATGCATATTCTGATATAGTATGTAAATGTTATATTATACTAGACTATTGAGAATAAATTTTCATATTATTGAAAAGAGTTTAAAAGATTGATGGATTAGATTAATAATCTGTATGCGAATTTGCATACCATAAAACTTAAATACTGTTATTAAGAAAATTATTTGAAATAACATTAAATTCAATATTCAGATACAAATGTTCTACACTCAGAATGAATTTAATAGTTGTTTTTAAGTATTGCTTACTAAACTTTATAAACTGTTTGACAATTTATGGATAAGCAAATGCAAAAACTAAATTACGAAAATTATTTATTAAGACAAACTGAATGTTTATTTGACAATTTAAATGCATTAATGCAAACCATTTCACATTGACCACACCCATCATAACTTGGCGCCCACTATGCACACACACACACACACACACACACACAGACACACACATACTAGATACGAATGCAGAGTTGTCCCAACACTCAGTTCAGATACATTTCGGATTCGGGCTGAAAGAGAACGAAGTGTTATGCAAATGACTGGCAAAAACGCATTTGACAGCTAAATCAATAAACATAACTCTGGTTATGTGACAAGATCGGCATTGCACTTAGTCGAATTGACGAATTTACATTCATATGTATGAGTTTACCTCCCATATCCAAAATACTAATGCAATTTTCGGGGAGGTCTACAATTTGCATTCGAATGAGAATTCTAATTAATGCTGCTGATTCTGCCAATGGATATGACTCAATTTCTGTCTGTCTGTCTGTCAAAGATGTATTGCATTCGATAAACGTTCGATGTTCGATAGGTCGATTGTCTGTCTGTCAAAATTTATGACATTCCAAATTCCTCAAACCGAAATGACATCAAATTGAATGCCAATGCCAGAGCAAAGTACCATCAATAAATCGTTTAATTGAATTCGATTGGCACAACAAAAAAATATATTAATAGTAAAAAGCCCAGTAGCTGAGACCCCTTCAAATGTTAGCCAAGTTAACCAAAGTCGCGTCTGCGCATTTTTGATATATTGTCAGGCAACAAAGTTGTTAGAAATTTTCAGCGTCTCGAGTTGCACTTTTGCATTATGCATGAGAAATCGATGTCGATGTCGATGACTGCGGTGCTTTTGACATGTTCACAATGCATCAGTAAATTTCATCAATATTTCATTTATTTTGTTGTTATTTTTTTGTGCTTTTGACATTTTGATTGCCCCTTGTGGCACGTTGTACGCATTGTAAGCGCATTTCTTTTATTACACAATTTGTTTTTATTGCTTGAAACAAAACACTTTGACACTGAGCCACTGAATCGTGTCTCCCTCCCTGGAATTTTGAGGCTTATAACGGCACTTCTTAAGCTCACCTGAGTGTTGGCATTTCATCCATTTACCTTTTAAGACTTTCGCTTTTCATTCATGACTGTAGTTAACTTCAGACTTGTCTACTTTTGATGTTGTAATCTTCATCAGAAAGAACTTTCCTAAACTAATCACAAAATGGTATTCTTGATGATGATGATGATGTAGTGGACGCTGTCAGTGATGCAGAGAAACAGAGCCAAGGCCAAGTCTATAAATACAATTAGTACAACATTTCTACGTTGAACCAGCCAAGTGGCCAACTTACGATTCCGTTGATGATTCATAATTGATAATTGCGTGAGCTGAAAGGGAGGGAAACTCAAAAATAGACACGAGTCAACTCAACTCTTGAATAATGCAGCTAACGAACTCAATTTTAGTTTATAGCTTAGCTATTTTTTTGTATTATTGTTTAAGACATTATTCACTATTACTTAAAAATAATATTGAGATTAAAAAGAAAAGAATTATATAGTAATAAATTAACATATACATTTTTAACTGTAATTTGAATATTGATTTAAGTTTACATTTTAAACGTTTTTATTAATGGGTTTGTTTTAATTAAAAATATAGATTCAATTATATTACAATTAATGTGTTTTAATTTGAATTTGTTGCTAGGTGACCAACATATAATTTTATTAAATTGTTTGCAAAAACTGATTAAGTTTAAGCTAAACAAATTTTTCATAATTTTAAATGGAAATTGAATAATTTTTCTAGGTAACATTCAACTTAGAGTGAATTACAGATTCATTAAGAAGATCGCATATTCTCTATTGATTAGCGTCAATAATCGTTGAATTGTTAGTTTGAAGTGACCTTCCTAGCCAAATTACACTGTTCCCTCACAGTTAGCTGCCAGGTTGATTTAACTGCAATTGATTCATTTGCCCTTCTCTGCTGATGTACTTCAATTTCCATAGTTCTGTCATTGGCATGCAATACACCTGCTGGGCAAGAGATGGCTTATGAAAATTGTTGACCCTTGGGCAACTCATAAACTAAACGATATCAAGCGCCAAAAGCTGTGGCATTGTTAATCACTTCATCAACGTCAAATCGCCAAATGCGAAACTTCCACTTCAACTGCAATCAGTCGATACAGCCAGCGGGGTATTTTGACTTCTAGATACAAGATACACAAACACTATATATGCGAGTATTCGAAGTCGCATACCAGACAAATCTCAGCGGCATCAAACATTTTAGCGGCCTTCGTGTTCACCGCGGGGAAGTCAGTTTGCCGCATGCCGCATGCCGCAGTTGAAGGGGAAGTTGAGGTTGAAGTTGCAGTTGCAAATTCAGATGCAGATGCTGATGCAGATGCTGATGCTGATGCAAAACTCTTGGAATTATGATGTGCTCGTGCTCGTCGAGCTGGCGGTGACTGCTAACTAATAATTGCCCCAACTCAACTCGAGGCACTGGCCACGTTGGCGAGGGCAGGCAAATAAATTTGCACAGAGTTGCAAATCATTTGACTGGCGGCGACTCCCAATTGCCAACTGCAAGCTGGCAAGTGAGTCTGAGTCTGAGTCTGTTCGTCTACTCGTCTGTTCGTCTGTTGACTTGTTAGACCCTGTTCTGCACAAAGTACAACGGGTGTATTAAGTTTTAAAATGCAAAATGTGCATAGCAGACAGATGAGCGCGTGGTAAAACACATAAGGTATCAGATCAATTAATTAAAAAAGTTAAGTAAAGTAAACAAGGGTCCCCCCTTTGCGTTCAAATCGAAATTGCATGTGTTTTTCCCAAATTAAACGAACTTGAATACATGTACAATAAAATACGATATCAAACCATAAGCAAAATGATATTCCGCTTGAAAATCTGTTCAGTATTGATAAAGTTATTAAGTAAAATAAGAGACAAATCTTAGGATTACAAATTTAAAAAATACAAGGGTCCCTCCCTTAAATAAAAATCGAAATTTTCTGAAATTTTTTACCGAATATTAAATTAAATGGAATGTTTTATGAAATAAGATTTCAAACTATGATCAAAAAAACAATTCGCTTGAAAATCTGTTCAGTATTGACAAAGTTATGAAAGCTTAAAGTTTTATAAAAATGGAAGTGTCGATGGGGTTTTATGTATTTGTACACGAATTATTAAATGTAAAACGTAATATTTACAGGGTGCTTCGCTGTTGGTCTCGCTCGACTGCAGCCTTTGCCTCTAGTTTTCTTGTTGCCTTTGCATTCCAAGTTTTGTTTGTTTTGCGCAAAAGTTTCGCTGCCGCCTGATGATGTCATATGCAAATCAACAACAGTCGCACAGTCGCCAGTCGCACCGTCGAGTAGTCGAACAGTTGGTCTAATCCGTGCATTGGCCTGACCCAAAATGACAAAGGTGATGGCAAATACTGAGGTTAAACTATGCCAATTGGATTGTAATGGAGTGCCATGTCGATTATCTCGATATTTCACATTTGTCTTGACTAAATTCTAATTTGTTTTATGATTTCTTTTTCGTTGCAGGTGAGTTTGAAAAAACATGATGACTTTGCTCTGTGGCATTTGGGAAATGCCAAATTAACATTTTACAAAGTGAGTCAATTTTCAATAATGTGTAAGTAATTTAAGTTAATCAATGTCTTTATACGGATAAGCTATCTATCTATCTTTGATTGTGGTTTTGTTGGCCTAGTCCCTTGATATCTTGGCGAGGTCAGTGCGAGTAATTAGCCTAGTCTTCTGTTCTCTTCTCGAACTACGCAATTTGTAACTGGCCAACTTGAACATGTCCCACAGGCCTGCCTCACTCCCTCTTGGCCATCGATAGTCGTGTGCTGTTAACGTCTTTTCTCTGTTCGCCGCACACGCCTAACGACTCATTAGTCACGTCAAATCAACACACACGCACACACACACACACACACTGCAAAGACAACGAAATAAAGTCTAGAAAACAATAAAAGCCAAAGTGATCGTGACCAATTGATGTTGTCTCTCTCTCCCTCTCTTTCTATCTCCCTCTCTCTTTGCTGGCCAGCAACCACAACAGGCAACAACACTCGGCAACAATAACAGCCATAAGAGACGTCAAAGTCGACGTCTGCAAATGTTTGCCAAGTGTTGACAAACTTGTGGCCCGCACTGTCCCACACTCCCCTCCCCAACACCCTCGTTTTCATTCACTCTGTACCCTGTTAACCCCAGTTGGCCCTTGAGCCTGACATTTTGTGTATGTGTGAGTGTGTGTGTGTGTGTGAGTGTGTGTTCTTAGCCTTCCCTGGCCTCTGTGTTAAACAAACAGACCAAATGCGCAAAACTGTCCATCAACTGACCACAAAATGTCACTCACTTTACGCCTCGACAAAATGACAAAAAAAAAAAAACATAAAAAGTTCTATAGAAAATTTATAATTGAGGATATAGCTGCGGTTTCCGGGTATCTGTAAAGGAATTTAAGATATTTATTCAAGATAATAGAGCTTTGATATTTAATACTTATTTAGGACTTTTAAAATGTAAATTAAAGTATTAAATTTTAATGCAGATATACTTACAAAGTGAGAGTGTCTTATGAATTAGTATAATAAAATATATTACACACTTACAATACGGAAAAGGAAACTTGTTAGTCCGCTAACTACAGTAAAATGTTGATTACAGATATTAGCAGCACTATAAAACTCAGATCAGGGTATTTCTTAGTTTTATGATGTATTAAGATAAAATGTGCAAGCTTATATTTCTTATTTGATGTAATTTTACAACTCTCACACTTCATTGTATAGGGTATCTTTCAGTTGAAGTCTAAAAATCTAGTAGTCTGGAAACTTGAGCTTTTTGTTTGCATGCGTTTGAGTCTACAATTAAATATTGTAATAAATGTTAAACTCATGTGGGAAGAAAGTGTTTGTCGTCCTGCATTCGTGCTTCCTTCGCAATATGAAAATATCCGTGTGTGTATGTGTGTGCGTGTGTGTGTGTGTTTGTCGTTGATTTGAGAATTGAATTTGCATACTTATTAGCATGCGACTAGCATGTAAAAATATTTGGCTTATACGAATACCAACACATTTGTACATATGTATGTATATAGTATACATACTCGTACACATATGGCCATCCAAATAAACACATTTCTGCTGATGGCCGCATCAGCAGCAACAAAGAGCCAAAAATCCATTTAAGGCATGTTTGCCAGCGTGTCGACCTGGTCCTCTACGTTACATCTTCTAGGTTCTCATCCTAACTGAATTGCAGCGCATCGTGTGCAGTACGCAGAAAAATGAATTTCAAGCAGGCATGCCACAAAAAAAAGACCAAAAAAAGAGGAAAACCAAAAAAGAAAATAAATAAAGCAGCGATGCTGCAACTCAACCGCCTTCTTGCAACATCCTCCTACGTTCTTCTATTTTTTTTTACCCATTCCTAACAGAAATCTGTCATGGGGTATAACTGAAATACATAGAGACTTTGTGACATGCAAATTTAATTTTGAATTTAGACAGAGTCTTAAAAATCTTTTAAAGGTGACAAAGTGTCTCAGTAAGTTATTCTAATTGTTTTGATTTTTAAATATTTTTAGCTTTAATTTTATAATTTTAACAAAATAAAATAATTAATATTTTAGAAACATACAGGGATGCCACGGAAATCGCAAGTGAAATAGAAATCCGCAGAGAGCAATTCCGCACGGAAATTTCCGAGATGCCACAGAACTTCGAGAGATTTAATATTTCTTAGCATTTTCACCAACCTTTTCGAACTAGGCTGCTAAGGGTTGACATCTTCTCAGAATTAATTACCCAAGGGTTTGATTAGCAACTTTTTCAAGTTTATCATTGCAGAGCAATAAGCTATTTTTTTTTTCTTACTTAATAAACATAATTTAATTTATTTATGCAATAATTGATTTTGTTTAGCTAAAAAAAATTTAAAAGTATTTGGCGCGAGAAAATAAAAGTTACTCGACAACTCTAGCAATTGTATGCCATTAATCTGGCAACTCTTCGTGACAAATGTTTTTACAAATTGCACAATAAATTAAAGGTTTTTTTGGGTAAAACTTGATTTACCTCAAATTACCTATTTTTTTAATGCTTAATTTAAAGAAAACTGAAGTGGTTCCATATATTTTTTTTTAATACCTTACTTCGAATTCTGACTAAAAAATGTGGCATCGCTTCCCCCGACTTTGAAAATCTAAATTGGACTAGGTGGCAGCATCGGACGAAAGCGGATTTAGCGCTTGTTTATTCCGCACAAAATTATTGTGCGATTTGACCTGTGGCACAGCGAAATGAAATTGAAGTGAAAGCGATATCTGTGGCACCCCCGATAAAAAAATTTAGTTTGTAAACAATTTTTTCTAGCATCTGAGGGGTATTTTATACATATATTTAAATTTAACAAGTTTTTTTTTTAAGTAAAATGGTTGATATTTTAGAACCATAAACAAATCATGTTAGTGTGTATAATAATTTAACTTTTGGAGCTAATCTTCTGTTAATTTTGGTAGTAACAGAAAGGTATTTCAAACTTTTATTTCACTTTAAGAAAAATGTTATTTTGTATTATAATCTTTCGAGCTTATCTTCTGTTAATTTTCATAGCCACTGAAGGGTATTTGACATATTTAAGTTTTCATTTCGTTTACTTTTTTTTTTTTGGTGGGAGGGCTGGTCTGAAGTGCAGTTAGCCATGCCTTCGCCAGCTACAGCCCCGAAATGGGTCTAGTGCATGCTCAACATGGCGTCGTCCTTAGTCCTTTCCTGCTGCGGAATGTCCTCTGGCCTTCAGTGAGCAGAAGAAGAAGGCAAGCAAACAGACAAGCTGCGGTTCAGTTCGCGTTTTCGGCCGGGCTGGGGGAAGAAGGAGTAGAAGGAGAAGCTGTGTGTGTGTGTGTGTGTGTCTCTGTGTGTGTTTGGACTGCCAACTGACTTGCCACATGTTAGAATTTCTCGATGGCATGCGCTGCGGTGGCAACATCAGCTGCTCATTCTACGAGTATGGCATTTTTGGTAAATTGAGTTTTTGGCCGACAACTTGGACTTCTATTTGCATAGTGGCAAATTTAATACTGGTCGAAACTGGGCACTTTAAGATCTTGGTAGCTGATTCAACGCATGTGTCAGCTGTGAGCTAATGGTCGCTGGTCAGGCAGCCAGAAGCTTCAGTTGGCCGTAAGCCTTTTGTGGGCAGCTTATGAGCTGCAAATTCCTCCGGAGCCTCTAATCCTTGGGCTACTTGGGAACGGACCTGCAGCTAAAGTGTAAATGCCGTCATAATGCTTGTACCGACATCAGTTTGACAGAGCCACGACCATTCTCCCAGAGCCTGCCCATTTCCATTGCCATTTCCATTTCCATAGCTCCCTCCACAGCTCCCCCGAGAGGCTTGGCACGTGCTCAGCAGGCGAGGACAGGCACTTACTGAGGCGAGGACTGCTTATTAGCCATGCAGTTGAGTGCGTGTCATGTTTCAGTTTGCTTTAATTAATTTCAGTCAGCGCTAAGTAATCTGAGTACTCAAAAAGATAGCCAGATAAGATATAGAAGAGTGTGCTAGAGAGAGAGAGACAAACCATTGCATACTTTTTGCAGCTTGTGTTACGTATACGCAGCGTGGGCTTTTGCTTTAATAGATTGTTATAGTCATAAGACAGGCATATTATTATAATTCCCAAAAAGCACAACAATATAAATTTAATTATAATAAATTTAAGAGATGTTGATCGACAGTTGTAGATCGATTAATCGAAATTAAGTTACATGTAAGCAGCAATTTTTTGGTTTTTTATGTTACATTATTAAAAGTGGCAACAATGTAAATGCAAATTGTACAGATATGGATTAAAATTTTTAGGTCGATTAATCGAACGTTTACGCATCATTTTTATGGACTTTTCGATAGGTATTAGATAGAATATTTTAATAAATTACTAAAGGGACAACAATATAAATATAATCGGTGCATTTGTCGATTGACAGTATCTGGAAGCATTTGTCAAGCTATCAAGTGGTCAAATTCGCTATTCAAGTGACAAAAGCAATTTTAAACTAAATACGCTTAAAATTGCATTGAATTCACTGCGTAAAACAGAAATGGAATAAAGTCAGATGCGATGCCTGTGGAGTGTTTTATCACTGCGTTCCGTTCCGTGCATCCCAAACAAATTGCTTTAAAGCACTTGCAACGGATGCGCCGTGGAGCACGAAGAGCGGAGAGCGGAGAACGGAGAGCGAAGCACTTGCCAAACGCTTTGAAAACGCGTTAGCTGCACTTGCAGTGCAATTTCTGATTACATTTCAATCGCGCCGTCCGATAGGGGGCGCCAGAATAAAGCAGCAGAAAAAGCTAAAAAAGCAACAGAAAATCAAGTAAAAACTAAAAAAAACCCAAAAAAAATGGGTCACGTGCCGTGCGAAGTACGCTCAAAAAATGGAAACGCAAACACTTGCCTCAAAATTATTTAGTTCCCAGGCGGTTTCTGTCTGTAGGCGTGGCACAAATCACATCACACACACAAATATTCCGAAAAATAAAGAGAAACTGGGGAAAAATGCTGAAACGCAGCTGAAAAATGCTGGAAAAAAATCAATCAAAATTAAATTTCAATTGCATTGAGATTGAATGAAGTCTTGTTGCCATGGCAACTGTGACTGCGATCGTGAATGCGACTGTGATTGTGACTGTGTCTGTGACTGGGAACAGTAACAGTTACACTTAGGGCTGTAACTTGATTTGCGGCACTGATTATTGCTCTTGTTGCTGCAGCTGTGGCAAGTTGTCCCTCCTCCTCCTCCCCCCTCGCTGTTATGCATTTCGATTTGCAATGCGGACAACATCAGCTTAATTTCGATTTAGCAGCTTCAACACGCATTCCACCGGAGTGTGTAAATATAAAATGCGCATACGCCGCGTGGTACGTGCAATAGATATCTAATGATATGATTGAGCGACTGCACGGATTGCGATTTGCGGTTCTCAATTGTTGAGTTGAGTTGATTAGGTTGCCACGGATACGAGTATTGCTGCGGGATTCACAATTTGATTAGTGCACCTCTGAATGCGCTTGTTTAGGGTTAACTAATTAAAATTGCTAATCACTCATTATGATCAAAAAATGCTATCGAAAGCTAACATAAAATCTCTATTTAGAGATGTTTATTGTAATTTCTTTGAAGAACAATGCAATTAAATTGTTTCATCTGCAAAAATGACCATTAACAAATATTTACATTTTTTTGAAAACTATTGACATATTATATACAACAATTCAGTTTGTTTAAAGTTGATCTTACACCATTTAAATTTGAATCTAATTTAATAAAGCAATTTTGAGTGAGTTGGTTGAACTATTCATAGTTTTTTAGTTGCATCTTTGTTTGTTTTTGTTCAGCTAAAATGTACTTATTTACATTTTAATAAGTAATCTTTTAAAACTGTTTTGTTGCACTTCGAGAAGTATAATAATATAATTGTATGAAACTCATCAGTTTATCGCTGTCAATTACTCTTGTGTGAATAAACGGCCCTTAAAAAAGAGTTGAATTAAATTGCCTAGAATTTTGCTAGATATATTCTTTATAAACCTAACTGTGTTTTTATTTAGCTTAAATACATATAGTATAGCTGCTTATCAGTCTGAATCCCAGCACTGACAGGCGCTTCTAATTCTGTTTGTCTCCCACTCTAGTCCCAACTAATGTCTGTATCTCTCCCTCTCTCTCTCTCTTTTTATCTCTCTTTCTCCGTTTACTTGTGGTCACGTAACAAGCAGCTCATTTCCTCAGCTACCGGTGATAGCGGTGGACAACACCTTAGCAGCAAATCCTGTAGCTGACTGATTTTTCCTTTAACCGGTTGCGTTGCGTCTAAGACAGTTGGTTGGCCAAGTTAGTTGCCGTGAGCTGGCTTCCTTGCTTGGCCCGAATGGCTGCCATCGCAGCTCATTAATCAACGACGACGTCGTGTTGACGTTCGCCTCGAAACTGTCGCTTCCTGGGCGTGACACTCGACAGACTCGACAGACTCGACAGACTCGACTTGAAGCGAATCACACACGACGAGCTTTTGTCTGGCTTGATTAATTATTTAGCTGGCGATAAGTGTCAGCCTTCTGTTCCTTGGCTCCTCTTGGCCAACAAGCCAACTTATTAGGTGCCTCTGGCTAAGAGACTTCAAAGTTCGTTCTCCAATTAAAATGTGAGAGTAGCGAGCGTGGAAAACACGCGACCATCGAATATTGGACTCGACTCTCTGATGCAGACATTCAATATTTCTATTTCTTTTGTGCCCGCAGACAGTGCGGCAATTGGTTGCCGTTTGAGGCAGCAGCACAAACAACGAAGAGTCGACGTGGCAAGTGGGGCAAGGATTATGCGAGGCAGCAGTTTGTGTTTCAATATAACCGTCAACACTCGTTATTGCCACTTCAATGATGAGTTCCTCACTTCGTACACACACACAGACAGGCACTTGAATGCAACCCAATAGACAACACACACACAAACACACACACATACACACTCACACTCACAGATACTCTTGCAAGTTGCTCGTCTCTATACACACAGACTTCGACTCCCACAAATGCCGCCCGATTGCACTCGTCTAACTAAAATGCAGCTCACAATTTTTGCTGCTTTCTCTATGGCTTTCAATACCCTGTAGTTGACAGAAGTGCGTAGCCTATTCAATTTGTAAGCAGTTCGACTTTAACCATAAATAAAATGTGCATAAATAACATTTTTTCAATCTAGTTTAAAAAAGATACAAATTAAAAAAGAAATACTTCAATTTTAGGAGACTTAAGTTTTTATACATTACATTCATTAAGTTAAGTTTTTTTATACAATACATTAAATCCAAATATAGTCTTTAATATTGAAATAATTTATTATTTTATATTAGTTTAATTGTTTTATATATTTGTTAATTTTATATATATGAAAAACAAAATGTAGTAGCAAATTTAAATTTTAATTTTTTTATTCCTTTTTTTCAGAGCTCCCGAAAATTGCTCAACCAAATTTTTCTAAGCAGTCTGTGCACTGAAATGAGCACAAAAATTCAAAGAGCAAGAGCAAAATCGAGTGCTCGGAGCTATTTGTTTTTTTGAATTTGCTCATTTGTGCCTATATTGATCTCAAAGTAGGCGATCAAACCCTTAGAAAAAAAACACTTGCAAAGAAACTTGTAAGGGAGACGCTCTGAGCGAGAGCACATTGCGAAAGAGCACTTTGACATTTGGTCTCGAAAAAAATCTTATATGTAAGAATATATTTCAACCACATAATTTCAAGCTGTGCAATTATCCGTTATTGTTTCTTATGCAGGAAAACCACAAACATTGTTTGTTTTTAAAGAACTTATATTTTTTATTAGCCTGAATTTAATTTTACTAATAATAGCGAGTTTATGTGTTTAGCACTTAGAGCACAGCGCTTCTCGCTTAAGATAAAATGAAGTGCTGAAAATGCTCTTTCCACAGACACTTGTGTGGCCGGAGTAGCTAAAACCACATTCGCTAGCTCCGCCAAATGAGGTGTTTTGAACTGGAGCGTCCTGTAGAATTCAGTCATATTTGCCTTGAACGGCAAACGGCCATTTGTTAAATGAAAGTTGTCGATATCGTTGTATATTTTGGACAACTTGTCACAAATTTTCTTATTAGGGGCTTGCGACCTTGACTGCACTTTGTCCAAGTACGCTTCAAACAGCGAGTTCTCTTCTGAGCAATTTGTTACGTCAGTTTGTTCATTTTCTGATGATTCTGTACTTTCTTTTCCAGAGTGCGATGTCATCTTCTATAAATTTCAAAATTGTTATAAAAATTATTAATAATGTAATAAGTATTGAAGATTAGTAATATTGAATTTGAATGTTAATAACGGACTAGCACCCTAAAGATGATTATGATTGGATGGAGTTCTTACTTGCTTTAGTTGATAAATGCGAAATGCAACATGTTTCAAATTTTGTTTTGCCAGCAATATTTGGTTACTTGATAAAATTATATTAATGCGCGGATCCATATAAATTGCTGCCAACAAAGCTTCATTTTCTAACAGTTTACCTTCACGTGCCTTAATCTGATTGAGCAACATTTTCGCCATGTTGTTTTTGCTATTTTCACACTTTAGTTTAAGCTCCATCCACAATGGTCTGTCGCCTCATCATTAAATATTTCGATGGCCTTCACCATGTTTCTCCCATTGTCTGAGGTTATGCTGATGTAAAATTGGTAGTTGTTATAATCATTACTATTAAATTGAACAACAATTCAGTGTTTCTAATTGAATTCATACCTAAAAACGTTCTTCATCTCGATTTCGAATTCTTTCAGGATGTCCAAAATGCGTTCTTTTATGTAACGTCCAGTATGCGATTCGAACAATTGAATGAATCATACCAAGGGTTTTGATTATGATTTCACGTTTTTCCATAGCGGAATTTATCATTTGCAGGTTGACTCCTAAAATGGCTTTGTCCATCCTTGTGGCTACATCAATTTTAAGCGAAATTAGCTTTCCTTTTGCTAAGCGTTTGATTTCACGTCTGATCGTTATCTCTTTTTGCTTAACATGATTCATTATGTTCCTTGAATGTATGGGATCCATAGAAAGCGCTTTGAAAATGGGATTGACTAAGCTACGGAACCCTTTGCTGTCCAATGCGATAAAAGGTCTTCCGTCTGTGGTGACCATTTCAACCAATGACGATGTGACTTCTTCTTCATTTGTCTCAATGGTAATTTTTCTCTTTTTTTGATTTTGTGTCATGTTGGAATCATAATCATTCAAATCCTCCAAGACTTCTGAATGCCTTGAAGACATGTGACGCCTTAAATTTGTAATGTGTTTTCCTGCTATTTGTAGGCCACACACATTACAGACAGATTTTTTATTTTCATTGTTGAATGTAATAAAAAATAAATGAATTTTTTTGTTTTACTCGCGGTTCATATTTACAGTTTTTGAATGAACTTGTCGAAACGAATTTCAAAATGCGAGTGAAGCTCAGCTGCTTTACACACATGCACGTATAAATTTAAATAGAAAGAGCCTACTTTTATGAGATTCGTTTAGCTGAGCACGAGATCAAAAAAAAATACAAAATAACTTGCTTTGCTTTTTAGTTTTGCTCTTTTGCTCAGGAGCAAAATATTAGATTGGGATCTGAGCACTTCCCAAAGGGGTCTGGGAGCGCACACTTTTTTTGGGAGCCATGAAAAAAATAGAGCAAATTTCGGGAGCTCTGCTTTTTTTATAATATTTTTTGACATCTTCAGAGTAGTGGGTATCATCTCATAGAGATTACATTTTGTGTACTTTTTTTAAGTCAAAATATATTATTATATTTGTAATTTCATTTCAAACAGAATGTCTAGTTTTAATTGAATTTATTGATTTCAAAAATACAGTCGAATTTCCCTAACTCGAATCACCATTATCCAGGAAAAAAGTTCGAGTTAGGGAGACTTCGAGTTAGGGAATTTTTTTTTGTTTGTATATTAAAAGAAACTGCAAATGCATTCAATCATAAACACATTCCAAATTGCAAATTTTTCTTGTCATTTTCAACAAAAAAGGATTCCAGTTTGATCAAGACCTGTCGATACTCTCAAAATTTGGTTTCTTCGTTCTTTTGCTGTATCCGGAAGAAGTTCCCGATTCAAATGTCATCATAATTAATATTTCATTTTTTAATATAATGAAAAATGTTTTTGCTGACATACCACATTTTTCAGCAACTTTAATTATTTGGTTTACTTTCAAATTCCTTAACTACTAATAAGTTTGAATATTTCCTTAAACATTTTTAAAAATTTTAGTACACTGATGTGCTGACAAAGAAGTACATTTCGAACATCTTTCCTATAGCAATTTCACAAGCCTAAATAATTGTTGATGCAATATTCTATCATATTCCATCACCATATGTTAATGTACATCAATATTACATATCCAAACGAGCCGGTAACAAAAGCATAAAATAGAAACGAAAAAAAAATTCAAACTTTATTGGAGATTTTCCCGAAAAATTCGACTTACAGAAGTACGGGCCAATATTTTTGTTCGAGTTAAGGAGAACTTCGACTTATGGAAGTTCGAGTTAGGGAAGGCGATTTGTATGAAATTTGCTCAGTAAACGCTATTGCCACTCGATTTTGTTCGAGTTAGAGAAAATTCGAGTTAGGGAAGTTCGAGTTAGGGAAGTTCGACTGTATATATAAAACGATACAAAAATTTAAGTTTTCGTTTATTTACAATTATTTTTTACTTTACTTATACTTTTTTTGACATCTGCTAAGTATTGGGTAACTCATAGTCCATCAATTGTCAGCTCGACTTTCTACAATTTTTTTAGTTGTTGCTCGTTGTTCATCGTGCGCATCATTGAGTTTTGTTCAAAAACAATTCGTCGATATGAACACAGGGCATATGAATGTGTGTGTGTGTGTGAGTGTGTGTGTGTGTGTGTGTGTGCTGGTGATGAAATAGTACTCATACATGTGTGTGTTTCAATGTGTGCATGTGTGTGTGACATTGTTGGAGTGTTTCTGCATGTGACTGCAATGCAAGTTTTCATACTCCATCATTATTATCATCATCATCAGCATCATCATTATCATCATAAATGTCGCTGCTGCTCGAGTTCTTGCTGCTGTTTTTTTTGGCAAAGCGAACACAAAATTTCGTGAGACGAAAATATTCTATTACATTTTGCGTTTATTTGATTTGAGTTGCTTTCTTTATTTGTATTTCGTACCGCATTCAGCAATTTCTTTAACTTGGTCAAAGAGACGAAGCCCAAATTGAAATTCCATTTCCATTTAGATTTTCATCTTCGGTTTTCTCTCTCACCCACTTTGCACATATTTAATAATTTTCGCTTAGTGCTCCTAACGGTCTGTCAAATAATTTCAACACTTTGCGGCCTTTTTCTAGCCCTGAAAAAACTTTTCGCGCAATTAAGTTGGGTACCAGACGAGAAGAGGCCTTCATTTTTCCCACCTTCTCCTCCTCCTCCTCCTTCTTCTTCTTCTTCTTTTGCTGCTTCTCCTTCATCTTCTGGTTCTTGTTCTTTGTAGTCTCTGCGGCTGTTGTGGCGTCTGTTGGCTGCCAACTTCGCACAGCGACGGCACAAAATATTTAATTTGTTTGCCAAATAATTTTACATAAACTTTCATTTAATTTCGAAGTCAAAGTTGAGCCCAGTCTGATCTCATCAGCTGCTGAAAAGTGCGTCATAAAATACTCGCAGATATTTTAACAGGGAGAGATGCATCGATTTTACGGTATATAATATATGCTCACATATACAATTTTATAAGATTGTTAAAGACAAGAAATCAAATTAAATATAGTAAAAAAATTCGGATATTAATTTTGAATATACAAATTTAATTTTTAAACTATTTTAAACACCTTAAACTCATGATAAATGAATCTATATTTTTTATTAAATTATCTATTTTCTTTAACAATTTTTTTTATTGATTGTCTTAATCGAAAAATAAATTGCTTACCATTTGGTTGATTGAGCTAGAAAAGTCTGTTAAAATCACATTTCAATAATCATAGACTACAAGCAAATTGCCCATTCCTTCAATATATTGACTGTGTGAAATGTTAATGCAGTTAGCTTAACCCTAGAGTGCCTCAATTTGACTCACAGAGCTGCAACCTGGCCACAAGCTGTGGCAAATGTTAACCATACAATATTTGGGCATTGTAATCTTTAGTTATTGTCTCAATTGATATGCATGTGTTGGCAACATTAAAATACAACATAAACAATTTGGCCAATAGCAGTTACGGGCCAAGTGGAATGACTGCGATTATGCCACGAAATAAAAAAAAAGAATAAAAATATTGAACCATCTTTACCGTTAGTTAAGACCTGGGCCAACAAATAAAATGATGAGACGAGACGTGTGCGGGCTTTATAGCCAAATGGAAATGACTAGCGCGTAATCCCTTTGATGGATGGCCAACTAGGGATTATGGCCAACTCAGGCCATGGACTCTGAGCCGAGCGTTAATTGAATGCAGCAAATGGCGGACAATGGACAAAACAAATTTGGAGAGGGTTGGATGAGCAGTTCAAGGCAAAGATCGAGCCAACAAACAATGGCCAAAACAATAAACCGCAATATGCAGAGGGTCAAGTCCAGAAAGAAAACAAAGCAAATAAACGAAACCGATCTAATGCGATCCGATGCCGATTTCAATTCCAATTCCGATTCGAAACGGTGCCAGGGCCAAACGAGCTGCCCACTCGAGTTGTTAGGGGCGTGGCACACACACACGCACACACACAGACAGATATACATATATGTGTAAACTGCCATTGTTGAACTAATTGGATTAGTTTGATGCCTAACCAAACGTTGCCTGATTCAGGTTCAGGCTCAGCTTGAGACCTCAGTCTGTCCATCTCTTTGTTTGTCTGTCTGAGTGTCTGTCTGTCTGTCTGTCGGTTTGTGGTCCCTCAGGTAGGAGGCCTCAGTTCGCTGACTGTCCGTTTTAGTTGTAAAAATAAACAGGATATTCATGTTCAACTCGGCATCTTCTCTTGCTTATTTCTTTATTTCTGTTGTTGAATCTGCCCAGCAATCAATGTAAACAACCAGCCCACAACAACAACAACAACAACAACATCATAAAAGATAACAACAACAATTACAATTCCAGCAAGTCATTTTATTTGTTGCACCTTTACATTTTTGGTTTTTATTAGACGATGATTTCGTTGGCGTTAACAAAACGAAATCGATTTGAGTGCATTTTAAGTGAAATTTAATGAAAATTACTTTGCTTTTCATTCGATTCTTAAAAAATGCACCGAGCGAAGCACAAATATCCAACTGGGCCAACAATAGGAAATAAATTTGAGCAATTTTGAAGATGAGAAAAAAGATGTATGCATTCCATTTAACATGCATTAATTGCCAAACTGACAGATTGATCTGAAAATTAGTTGATTTAGCCTGATTTTTGTGGAATTAAATTTAGATTGACACAGATGCTTTCTCATAAAGAAAAATGGATAAAAGAGAGGAAGATCGAAATAGAAATAGATTATGTACTCGAATTAAAATCGCCGATTCTTGCAACAATTGCTGGATTTAATATTACATTTTGAATACCCCTAAATTAAATTAAATTAAGTTTTACTTTTCTATCTATTCAGCTAAGAATTATAACTTGTTTTAATATAATTCAAATCTTATTTTATAACTCTATTTTAATTTTAAAAGTATTTTCGCTCTGTCGATTATCCAAACTATGCTCAATATAATAACATGCCATCTATTTTGGCCACCACTGCATGCTGTGATGAGCTGCGAGATTGCTACAGTGGCGTCCACAAACAGGGATTATAAATAGATTTTCACTTTGCCAGCTCCTTCAATGAAATACTTTGATTTTAATTGTTTTTAGTAGCATTTCCATAACTGCAACATCTTCGAATTTTATTAGCCATCTTCTTATGCAACATTCATGCTTCAAATGCAGTGTTGCATAATGCAGCCAACTATTAAAAAGAAAAAACCATAAGCTGTCGTTATGTAGTCGATTTTTACAGTCTTGTCTCGCGAATGATTTCTTGCACCTCGGACTGTAACTCAATCAATGGATGGGAACTGGCGATGCTCGCAATGCCCCCTTCTAAATTTCTCAGATACCGGGAGCTAAAGCAAACAGCATTTCCATTTTTATCCACACATGCCACAAGTTGCATGCCACCTCCTTCCGCCTGCCTCTCTGCCACTAATTGTCGGCGGCCTTTCAACACAACAAATGCCGCTTTAATGGGCTGCCAGAGCTCCTTTAATGAGCCTCCAGGTGTGGCAGCGACTTCAACTCCAGTTCGAATTCGGTTGAATTCCGCCCATCAACGGGGTGCCACCAACTGTTGCAGTTGCCACTGCAGTTGCACTCGACGTTGCAGTTGCCACTGCCACAACTGTGTCATTGGGTCTGTGTTTCGGTTGTTCGAGGAAATTGGGTGAATTTTCAGCTGAAAAGGCAATCATTAGATATTGCTCTGGTGCTCGCATCATCATTTCCATATGCCACAATATGTAGCCACAAATCTTATCGGGGATTTGCTCATTCCTCATTTGCATATCACTTGCCCTCTGACCTTTGACTGCTTGCTGCCTTCGGTTGCCTGAGTCGCAATGTCAACTTTTCTCGTTCGTTTGTTTGGTTGAAAAAAGCAAACAAGCAAATGCCAAATATTTGTCTGCTGACTCTAAAGAACTCTCTACTTACCACATACACCCCAGCCCCAATTTCCATTCCTCACTCCGCTGTAAGCCGGAAATTGCGTTGCGCACCCTTTTTTACCATTGGCCTTGGGCCACAGACAGACAGACAGACAGAGAGTCAACCCGACAGCTCTTGAGCTACTTTATCTTAAGTCAATTTGCTGCCCCTCATCATCATCATCATCATCATTATCATCAGCTTTATCATCTTAATCATCATCCATCCATCCGTTGCTTTGTTGTTGTTGTCACTGTTGTTACTTTTGTTTTTCCTAAACGGCTTAGACACTTTCAAATATATTTTAAACATAATTGGACTGTGGCACACAGAGTGTCAAATCTCTGAACCCGCTTGACATTTTCTATAAACAGTGAAAAACTAAAGCGAAAGCTGACGAGGATGCGGATTTTCTCTTTGATTCAGAAACGCATCCGCATTCGTATCCGCATCCGCATCCTTGGCCCAATTAGCAGGAAATGCCTGTCAGCCTATAATCAACACACACACACACACACTTGGGGAGTTTCTGTTGATTACACAGAAAACGAAATTCATGATTCCAGGATAAAATCAAACCAGGTACAAAATTCTTGATTCTACTACGGTTTTTTAATTCCTTCTCTGCCAATATTTGGATTATCGGGACTCTATTGGATTTTTTCCAGTTAACAGGCTTCATTTGCCTATTATTATGCTGACTGGTTGTCATTTTTTTTCGCATGTTGTGCTATTTTAAAATTAATACCCTGAATACATGCTTAAAAAAAAACATGCCAAAATCAGAAATTTTAAACTTTATTTGTAGAATGTATATCTTTTTTCTGTGGGGAGTATGTGTTGAATAGGAGTATCTATTGCAATATTTTTAGGGGTTCCTCTTTTAGGGGTTGTTACTCACTTTCAGTCCGTCTAATGTGATTTCATTAAGCCATTTCTTGCTGTCATTCTTTTCTTTTTTTTGTTGTATGTTCCGACTGCACCTTTTTGTGTGGCATTGACTGCGGTCTCGATTTCATTTTCGATATTTCAATTATTTAGGCAGACTCAACCACCCCGTCAACCCCCTCGCCCCTTGGGCCCCTCGCTGTGTCCCAATAAGGGACGCTTCAATTTGATTTTTATGATTTTGCGCCGCATTTTGATTCTGCTTCATTTGCATTTTGTATTGAATTCGTTTCGTTCTCGTATTTGTATTTGTATTTGTAATTCACGTATATATATTTGTCTGCGGTTGTCTTGTGGCTGTGGCAGCTGCTGTCCCTCTTTCCCCTTCTCCCCTGCTCCCATCCTCACCCCCTTCCGCTTCACCTCTTGCAAATGGCAACTTAGGCAAATTGAAAGTGGAGGGAGAACAATGGCAACCAGAAAGCTAATGGCAGAGGCAGAGGCAGAGCTAAAGAGATGAGCATGTTACCATGGCCAAGACTCCGCAATCATCATCAGCAACAAATTTGATTTCCATTTTCCATTTCCCATTTGCCAATTCAATTGAATGGAACTTCTTTTGCATTCGCTACGTTCCTTTGCATTATCTGATCAAATTGAGACTGTTGCTACTTGTGACCTTGGCTATAAATATTCATCATCATCATCATCATGATTATTTGTTGGTCGAGAAGAATCTTGTCGGCTCGCTAATGGCGCATTTTATGCCACAGACGTGGCACGGTGCAAAAATGATTGAGAGATTCATTTTAATTAGCCACAAAATGCAGTTGGGGCGCCACATGAAAACTGGCAACGTTGCGGCAACGCTGTGAAAATCGGCAACGTTGCTTCTGGAGCAGCGGAAAAAAAATATATATGTGAAAAATAATTCTGTGCCTGCTTTCACCAGACTGCGAGTATGAGCACGAGTATTCGCGCCTGGGTGGCCTGTTGCTGTGTGTGCAACATAATAATTTGTAAACATTTATCAATTATGCAGCAACAGCGGCGGCCACAACAACAACGCTGGCTACTTGCAACGCCCCAAGATGCCCCAAGCGAGCCAAGACCGCATCGACCAGCCGACCACATAAATTTTCCACATAGGCCACCACGCGGCAGGGCGCCAGTTGCCCAGTTGCCCAGATGCCCATTTGGCCAGTTGTTGTTGTTGTTGCAGTTGCCAGCAACCTGCCCGACGAATTCCAGAGGCGTTCGGTGTTCGGCTTTTGGCGGACAGGGCGTTGATTTGCCTGGCCCAACACGCAATTAAGTGCAAGTGGGCAACACCTCAGCAGCAGCAGCAGCAGCGGGAGGCATGAAGCGATGACGCGAGGAGCCAGCAGATGTTACAGGTTGCACGTTGCACGTTGCAAGTCAGTCGATCAATCATAAAAACTGCTGCGTGACATGTTGACAACCGCAACAATAACAACTTAATCCGAGACAGCGACAGCAACACTAAGAATTGACATGTTGCCAACAGCAATTAGCCGTAAGCTAAATGCACTAAGCAGAACGAAATTAAAATAATGAAATTGATAGAAATTTAATAAACCCAATAAATAAATTATAATTAAGACTTATATACATTTTAGAATTAATTTTTTTTTAGGATATATTTTAAATTAATTAATATATTATATATAAGTAAGTTGATACCACTTAGCAACATGCTGCCTAATCATACGCATCTTCTTTAGCAACATGATGCTATGATACCTGTCTAGCAACATTTAGTGCGCTCTCACGACACGTCACTCACACTGCGCTCTCTCGCTCTCTAGCTGCCTATGCTCGCAGCGAACACAGCTGTTTTGTGTTTTGTAGAATTTTCATTGAAGCGAACACACGCTAACCTTTAGTTGCATGTGAAATTCGCCGCGTTCACATCAAGCGTCTCTCGGCTGCTGTCGCGCGTATGTGTTTGTCTGTATATGTGTGTGTTTAAGTACGTTTTGAAATGACGTCGAAAATATAAGAGTGTTTTAAGTTTGATTATATAAATACCGGCCGGACATTCAGAAGAGTATTTATGTATTAATCAAAACAATCTGCGATTTCAAAAATCATTTATAATACCAAGTGACAGAAGTTATTCAAATAGTTTCGTTTCGTGGATTCTCAAGTGAAGTTCGCCGCGACTAATAAAAAGTATTGAAAGGAATTTCAAGAATTCGTCAGTCACCGTTAAAATAGCAATAAAATTATATTAAGTCGCCCGGTTTGGCAATTTTCTTGTTGTAATTGAAAAATACCAAAAAATCGCAAGCGATTAATTAAAAATCCTTTGTGGCAACGGCAAAAGCATTTCCAAAAGCAATTCACAAGGAGATTCCTTCCCCGTCCCCCGTTCCCCCGTCGACTCTCTCGAGTTTTCCAACTGCAGCGAAATGGACATAAACGTGATTTGGCTGCTGCTCTTGGTGCTTGGCTGGATTGGAGGCCTGGAGGCCAACGCTAATGACCAACAACACGTCGTCCCCATGGAGAAGGTGTTGCCCGACCAGTCACAGCAACAACAACAGGAACAACAACAGCAACAACAACAACTACTGAAATATTTGCCCGCTGATGAGCAGAGAACAGAGCACGATAAAAGCGCAGTCAAGATGCAGAAGAAGATTCTGCAGACATTGCCATCCGAGAGCCATCAACATCAACATCATCTGCGCCATCGTTTGGGCCAACTAGACAAATATCAGCTGGCGGCGTGGGAGCTTCAAGATGGGTTCTTGCCACAGCGTCATCATCAGCATAAATCCCAGTCACAGCCAAGTCACACAGAGAGCCGCCCCACCGATTCAACGAATGTCATTAGACATGCAACACCAACAACAGAAACAACAACAACAACAACAACAATTGCCGATGACATTGATTACTCCTACAACAACAGGGAACTGGGTGCAGTACAGACAGAGAATGAGACAGAGACAGAGGGTCGCCAATTGTTAACAGAAAACTGGCGACAAATCCAAATACTGGCAATCGGAACAGTTATCCAAAGAAAGAGGAGGCTAATGGAACTATCTTCACGGCCTCGCAATGGGAGAAACGGGAACAGAAGCATCGACAGCAAAAACTACAGCGCGAACAACAAATACAACAATTTAGAGAGCGTAATAAATCTAAAGCAAATTCTAATAAATTCCACAAATATGTAAGTAATACAGGGTTGACTTGCATTTATCTATTTGTAAACTAGATAAATGCTTCACATAAATTAATATACAATACACTCCATCATTATTTTAAATTTGTCAAAACAAGGCAAGGAATTTTTTAACCTGAATATAAGTAGTCAACTTATTATAAAAGAGGAAAATTCTCTAATTTGCACCTAATACTAATATGTATAATTTGTAGATTTACACACTCAATTATTTTATAATCAACTAAGCAACGAATTATTTAACCCGTAGGTTAAGTCTGCGATCTAGTTTCTATAATTATGCGGACATCTTTTTGAAAATTCCCAAATTTGCGATAGTCTATCAAAAATAAAATATGGAAACACCAAAAATTTGGCTTCACAAAAAATATTACAGGCCTAATTATCAGTGAAAAGTGATCTCATCTAACGCCGAATTTTAATAAGTTTGTTAGTCACACTAAATAAATATATAGAAACACTTTTGTATCATGGAAATTAAAAATGTAACTCATAAAAATTGTACTTTTGATTTGGATTTTTTGGCAATTTTTTTTTTAAATTCCACATTCAAAATAGTATGAATTTGACTGAAAACTTCGAAAAGCGATAAGAAAATGTGTTAGTTCGCCACAGTTTCAGTTGCCAGTTGCCAGTTGCCACTTGGCATACAAATTAATTTGTGTTTATTGGGATTGCACTGCACGTTCCGCTCAGATCTTTTGCTGTAGATTAGTTGATTGTTTGTCTGTCTGTGTGGCACGCTTTTTATTATTAATTGCCTGGCATAATTGTTCAGATTCAATGGAGATTTATGTGGAAACAATGCAAACAGTAGCAAATAAAGCCAACTTCCATTCAATATTGCCAATTAAAAGCGTATTAAGTGCACATCACACTTCTCTTTCTCCCACTCTCTCTCCACCTCTCTCTCCCCCTTTCTATTCTCTTCTCTATTCTGTTGCCCATCCCTTGATCCGTATCTGACTCAGGGGATTGTAATGCAGCGTCTGCTGCAGCCGACACCTGTTAGTCTAAGTGTCAGATACTTTTATGTGCATTATCTCATCCCACGAAGAATAAAATGCAAGTTTAATAATTTTCAGTTTCTCTTTTGCACACTTATAATATTTTTAAAATGCAGTAGCTATTTATAATAAGTATTAAATTTACATTCATTTCTAATTACATATTTTAAATAAATAGAACACCTCGACTCGACTGCAATACATTTTAATAATTGATGTACTTGTAATAAAAGATTCTGTCGGATTCTTTAAATCTTCTCACATATTGAATTGGTATTGAACATAGTATTCATTAAATATTCTCTTTTCAAAAATGTTACTCAAGTTCTTTGATTACATTTCTATTATCTATATGCTTTGATTAAGGCTACAGCAGCATTTTATTTTACATAAGTTACAAATGCCCTTAAAATTTTAATTAAGTCATATAATTTTGACAGACTCTTTAATTGCTAATTTATTCGTATTAAATTACGAACACACACTAAAGGCAAAATAGCTGATCAATAAAATGACTTGTATTTGATTCCTAATATATTTAGCATATTCAAATCATTTGTATCTTTTATGTTTGCAGAGCATTTGGCATATGAAAATAAACTATTCGGGCAGGTTGCCAAAATTTGATCGATGCGGTCAACACAATTATCAAACTGAGACGAAATTAAGCGTCGAGTGTGTGTGAAGGTGTGTGTGTGTGTGTGTGTGTGTGTGTATGAGTGTGCCAGCCAAATGACTCAGATATTTGTAATTTTAGCCCATTTCCACTTCCATTTGGCGTCTGTCAGACAGTAAAATTTAATTAGGGGTACATTGTACATTGACATTATCTATGCTTTTCAAAATGAAACATTAGTAATGCACATTTATTTATTTATGTATTTATTTATTTATTTATTTAACGTCGTCTAAGTGCGGTCGACAGAAAATCAATTAAATTCAAAATCAAAATTAAAAATATCAATTAAAATTATTAATTTGAATAACTTAACTTAAATAATTTTAAATTAAAATGAATATTATGGTAATTTTTGTGTGTTTAAAATATATTAGTATCTTCCATTCATTATGTTCATTTCTTTCGCATATTATCAGCTTACTAATTGAAGCACTTTTGAAAATAGATCCGATGTAAATACAAGCACATTTATAAGTGTACTCGTGCATATTCCACTTTCATCTTTCTAATCGCTTTGCATTATTAACACTACATTTATGTTTAGTTCGTTTCCATTTAACTCACACTTTTCCCCTCTCCCCCGTCGTACTCTGAAATGTCTGCCCTTATCGGTTTGGCGCCCCGCCACTCAATTTTATTTGCTGCACCAATCGAACCCGACACTTTGCTGTTTGCTTTTGCTTTTGCTTTTGTTGTTGCTGTTGCTTTTGCTGTTGCTGTTGCTTGTGCCCCACGTTGTTGCAAGTTCTGCAATCAGTCTATTAGCTGCCTCTGCCAACTCTGGGGGCACTTCAAACATTGCCAGCCGCTTTAAATTTGGCGCAAGTAAACAACGCAGTTGCAACAATCTCTTGGCTGCTGGCAACTGAAGGAGGAGGAGGCGGTGGAGGAGGAGTTGGTGGAGTAAGAGCAGGAGGAGGGGTAGAAATGGCTACCATTCAATTAATTCAAAGCATTACAACAATTAAGCTGCTGTGGCTTTATTGACTTGGCACACGCTCTAGCCCCCCTACTCTCTTCCTCTCTCTATCTGTCTCTCCCTCCCTCACTCCCCTATTGCCAAATGCAGCCAATTGCCGCATCAACACGTCTCTTCTTCCCCTTCCCCATGTGCCAAGTCAAGTCATGACCCAAATTTCACACAAATTAGTGCAGCTAATTTTTAATGATGATTTTTCAGTAACGCCTCGAGTTAAGATCCCCACTTCACTTGGCATTCTTCATAATTTCCATTGCCTTCTATTACATATTTTACATATACATTTTTGTTGCTTTATTTTTACGCAATTTATGAGAATTTCAACTTTTTCTCCGCCTTCGCCGTCGCCGTCAAATGCAATTGAAATAAACATGGAAAATGTTGTTTGGTCTTCTATTTCGGGCTTCGGGCTTCGGGCGGCTTTGATGCCACAATAATGCAGCAGACGCCTCCATCTTTTCAAGGGTGTTTCTTGGCTAGCTGGGGATCCATGGCCAACTGAAGAGCAGACGCCGCTTTACCAACTCCATGCGTTTTCACTCATTTGCACCTAATTGTCATGCACGCGTCTGTAACGAGAAGCGCAATAAACATACATATATAGGTACATATGTACTGAGAAGTGTATCTGTATCTGGCATATATGTATCTGTGAATGTATCTCTGCTGTTGTGGCTATATAAATTGCAGGAGTGGAAGCTGCACCAGCTGCCAGCCACATTTTTATCATTTTCTCTATTCTTTCTCCATCTGTATCTGTATCTGTATCTGTCTCCTCTCTCTCCCCCTCCCTCTCTCTTTCTCTATCCATGTCTCCAGGCAAGTCGTTGACTTAATCTGCATTATTTTAGTTTGTTTTTTTGTCTCCTTTGCAATTTGCTTACGTATGCGCTCCCATTTTTGTATCCCTGGTCAACAAGAAAGACATTTGCATAGTTTCCGGTTAAAGCTCTTTAGTTTTAGTTTTAAACGGAAATCGGCAAAAACACAGCTAATTGTGGAGCTGAAAACTTGGAGCACCTTTGAAATTATTAGGAAATTGGTACGAAAACACAATCTTATATGCTTCAATTTAAGATTTTTCGTAATGAAATCATATTTAAAACATTCTGATAAAAAAAGACTTAAAATAATAAGATTAGTCAACAAAACCGAACGTTTTTGAATATGTTACCAAACCAAACCGTTTTTTTTGTTATATTCTACGATGAACAACTTTAAATATGTTTCTATAGTGTGACGTTTTCCTAAAACAAATTAATAAACTAGGCTTTCTAATGGGCCAAGTAATATAATTATTTTTAATTCAGACTAAAAAATGTTATCTTTATGAAAAAAAAGTAAAAAAAATTCCCAAAAACAATTAATCATATTTAAATTTTACTAATTATTTTATTAGAATTCTTTTACATATTTTTGTAAATTTCAATTTACGCTAATGATCAATTTTAATGTTTCTAGAAACTTTACGCATCGAAACTATAAATGACCTAGACTACTTAAGAGTCTGCTGTTTCTCTGGGGAATTGTGCTGTCTTTTTCAAAATATCTGGCTGTCTCATCTCGGCTTTGTTCATTCAGCATTCTGCATTTGCAGGATTCTAAGCGCCGCTAATTCGTTGTCACCTTAAATGCGATAAAGTGCTGGCAGACAGAAAGGAGGAAGCCGAAGCCGAAGCCAGAGCCGTGATAGTCCTCCTTCCAAGTCCTTTGTCCTGTTGCTTGTCCACGCCTTCTCTTGGCCAACACAGCTCGGCTCTCTCTGAACAAAAAGCTGGTCCGCCTCTCGGCACTCGTCCTCTGGGCTCCGCATCCTTTGCAAAGGAACTTTGTCAACGCGGCGAGTTTTCCAGGCGTCGCTTTGCGCTGTTTTTCATTTATGCAGCTGCGTTTTGCATTCCCCATTTTATTTATACATACAAATTTCACAATTTTATTCTTTGTCATTTCTTGTTGTGTTTGCATTTCAAATTGCATTTGTTTTTACCGCTTTTCGCTGCCGTTTGTTAGTCTCTGTTTCTCATTTTTTGTATTTATTTCGCTAGATTTCGCTTTATCATTTTGCCGAGTCGAATATCAATTTCATTTTCCGTTTTCCTTCGCCGTTATTCAAATTCCCGCTGTCGTTTATCGCCTTTTGGGTCCCCTAAGCGTTTTTTATTACCCGCAATTTGCGCATTTTCACTTTTAGTTTTAATTAACTAAAATTTTCCAACAACAAGCATACATCCCACATTTTCCCTGGGCGATTTTCTTGCCATTTTCTTTACATTTTTTTTTTTGTTATTTTCCATTTTATTTGCATTAACAGCAATTTCTACTATTTTATTTCGGCGCCCTCGTTTAATGTCCCTGTTAAATAGAAAAAAATGAGAAGAAAGAAAACGAGCTTAATTTTTTTTTTTTTTTTTTGGGGTTTTGTTTTGTGCATACAATTTTCCGGCACATTTTCACAGTTTTCTTCTTTGCTGGCCGCACAATTTTAATTATTTGCAAATGGAAGCCTTTCGGGCGGGCTTTGTACTGTTTGTTGTTTATGGCCCGTCGTCCTTTGACAAAGGATCCGAGTTTCGAGTTTCAGGCTGCACTCCGGGCGGCTCGACAGGACAGACTGCTTCTGGACAAGCTTCCAGCCAGCTTTCCTGCTTTCCAGCTCTTCCTTTTCCAACTCTTTAGTTGAGGCCAATGAAGGACAAACTGTTTGGCCTGCGCCCATGAGCAAAGTTCAAAGTGCAAGCCTTGGCTTTTACTCATTTGCTTCACTCTTTTCTGTTGCCGGCGGCTTTAATTAAACTCGAACCCAGACACATTTTCAATGTGCCTGCGGTTGCAACAAAAAACCAGTAATAATGATGACAACAACAACAGCAACAACAATTAAAATAACAATAAGAACGTGGCTTTTGTTCTGTGCAAACTAATTAAACATTGGTTCCCAGTTCCCAATCCCCAATCCCATTCTCCATCAAAGACCAACGAATTTCCCCACTATTAATTTGCTTTTAAATTGTTTCTTTTGGCTTGTTTTCATGTTTGTTGTTTGTTTGCTGTGTTTGCTGTGTTCTGTTTTGGCCGCTAGGTAGGCACCTAGAACGGATTGGATTGGATTGGATTGGAGTCGTGTCCGATTCGAGGGAGAGACTTGATTAATGGCCACGTGGACGTAACTTCATTTTGATTGCCTGTCGAATTGGCCGGCACATCATTTGTTGTACAACATAAATACAAACTGGCCCTGGCTGGCGATATCAATAACAACAAAAGTACAAAAGTACAAAATGCGATTGGCTTTTCAATTTCCCAAAACGGCTTTTCTTTCTTCTGCAACATTGCCCATTAATCAGTTTCGAGTTGTGTTTCTTTCTTCTTCTCCCTCACTCTCTCTCTCTCTCTCTCTCACACACTTTTCTCCTTCTCTTTCTTGTTGCTGTTGTGTGGTCTCTTTGGCATTACAAATTAGCTGAGCCGCCACATCAATTGCTTCGTGAGTGTTTACACGACTCAACATAATCGAGATTCGAGCTCAGGTTGTGGCCTTCAGTTAATTGCCAAAAATTCGTTTGGGCCCTGGCTAACAAATGTGTGACATAATTTGACTGCAAGTGTTGGGAAATTATTGGTGTTTTCTCTGTGGGAGGGGGAAATTGTTATGCGATGCATGGACTTTAAGTGTTGTATTATAGGTCGCATTATATGTCGAAGTATTTATTATATAATTTCTTTATTCGTATACAATTGGAGTACAAGAATTTATTAGAAAGTGTTAAGAAAACTATTTACAACTTGAAGTTATTCGTTTTCCAATGAATATGGATTTCAAATTCGTGTAAGATTCTTACAAATCTACATTTTTAATAAAAAATAAAAAACTGGTAAAACTAAGAGAAAACATTAATTTTATTCTATAAATATCTACGTACACTAATTTATAAACAGCATATACTGAACAATTTTTGATTCAACTGGTACTCAACTATACTTTTTAAAAGCATAGACATCAACTTTCTCTAGTTATTCCAAGTTTATATTGAATTCTTCTTCGACCATTTTTTAGCTCTCGGAAATTAAAGTTTTAGTTGCTGCTACTAAAAATAGATAATTCAATGGGCTTACATTTTTATGAAATCGATGAGATACACCTTGAAAAAGTTTGCTTGAATATCAACAATTTTCTGGTTTTTTTTTTTGTTAAAAGAGCGCTGCATAAACTTCAGGTTCAATGGCCTGGCCAATGCCACAGTAAGTTTGCTACTGCCCCCACTTGCCCTCTGTTGGCCACGATGGCAGCTGCCGAGAGTGCAAGTGGCACTTTTTACTTGTAATAAACACAGAGCAACAACAACAACAACAACACTAACAACAAAGGGAACTAGGTACACAAAAGTATAAACAAAGCAATTGCCGCTGGCATAAACAAAAGGCCTGCACTAAGTACCTGTAATACCTGCACCTGTCGTTGTCGCTGGGCACACAAAGTAACTAAAAGATTTTCCGGCTTTTCCTCCCTGTCCACAGCTCGGCTCTCGTTCACTTCACTTCTCGACACACTTTTTGGCACACTTCAGCAAGGTTGAAAACTTTTGGCAATCCATTAAATATGCTCACCCGCTTGGGCGGCTTCTAAGCAAATGTCAATGCTGCGAAAAACAAAAGTTAATGAAGCTCAACGCGCATGACGAACTGCCAAATGAAGCCAATCGACGTTTGCCTAGGTTCTCCTTTCAATTCGGACTCGTCCCATCCTCTCTTACTCTTTCACAACAGGAAGAATCCTAGAAATATCATGAAAAGGCAAGGAATTACATAAAAAAGAATTTATGAAAATAAAAGTAGATTAGAGAGATGAATACGAGGGTCTATGAGATTTTCCATAAACTTAAAACTTAGTCTATTTTATTGTTTGACCTCTTATTTTATTCTGAACAAAATTATATTCATTTAAAAATTTTAAATTTTTCCAAAACTGTCCCCTTTTTTCTTGACACTTTTTCGAAAAGCTTTCAACTTCCATTACATTGTCAAAACTTAACTTAGCATATGAAATATCTTTATTAATATATAAATGAAAAGTGTCTTTAATTTCATACTCCCAGCTTAAAATTAGAAGATAATAACTGTTAGATCGCCCCTATATCATATTACTTATTGATTCTTTCAATTCTTTGTGTTTACAAGTCACAATTCGATAATTCCTCATTCATCTCGGGCATTATAAAACCAAATTAATCACAACTCAGCAGCCTGATGTCAATTTTTCAACATTTCCTCTGAAAACAGCCCATGAGTAACCAAGTTTTACAATTCCAGCAGTGCATTCGACTACTCTGATTGGTGCTATTAAAATTCTGAGAATTTTAATTGACAACCAAAACTCAGACTCTGTCAAATCTCGAATAGACGCAGGGCAAACTGATTCCATATGCGGGCGGGAGGTAGAACAAGGGAGCAGGAGAGGGAGAAGAGAGTAGGGAGACAATATTCGGTGATCCGCAGACCCGTACCTCATCGTACAACTGCGAGTGCGAGTATCTCAATCTGTAGGAATACGAGTAGCTATTGCCAAGTGCAGCACGCATTGAATCATTCAGAGACTCACTCACGCACTCACTCAGACAGTCAGTCAGTCAGTCAGTCAGTCAGTCAGTCCGTCAGACAGTCAGTCAGTCAGTCAGTTGGGCAGTCAGGCATGCAGTCAATTATACAATGTTGCCGTTGCGAATGCAACTGGGGACGAGTATCAAGATGGTATCTATTAGATACTTTCGTATGCATCACAGCTAACTGAATTTATGTCAGTTTTTATGTGCGCTTTACAAGCTCTACGGGGTCTGATGATAATCATGATGATGATGATAATGATGATGTTGCTGTTGACGTGCCGATGACGTTGCATGAACTTTCTGCTCGCGCCTGGGGTTAGACACATGTTGTGGCTTCTGCTTCGGCTTCTTGGCCATCCGTCAGATAGTTTTCTGTTTTTCTGATTTTTTGCTTCTTCTGAATGAATTTTGCAGTACGCTCTGGGCGTTTCAAACGTCGTGCTTTGCTTTTAATTTGCAGCATAATTAAATCATAGTCAACGCAGTCAACGAATGCACAGACGACTCTCTGCACTTGTCCAATGAATTACGATTAAATCCACTCAAACTCTTAAAATTTAAATCCAAGCATTTCTGGGCCATGCTTAGACCAAAATTTATGACAGCTGTTACTTCGATTTGTGCTAAGTGAAGTAAGTCATAAATTTCGAACTAAATTGCGGACAAAGTGCTTCAAAAAAGTTCAATCTCTATGGGGAACTCTTCTCAAATAAGAATTACGCAATAACGTAAATGAGGAAGCAAATAGAAAGTATGTGAGAATTGACAAGATACGAATAAGAACAACAATCTGAAATATTGAAATACTGACATCCATTTCACATGGCACTCACATGGCACAAGCAGAAGAAATAGAGAAAATTTAAATTACCAGATTGCAAATGCAAAAGCAAATGTTAAAAGTCATTTTTCTCTGTCGTTCTGCATTTCGTTCTCCTTGGAATCAAATGAGAATGTGAAAGGAAATGCGTAAAAGAAATGCTGTACTTCAACTAAAAGTAATTGTATTCATTTATTCATGTGGCAGCGACCCTTTTTGTCGGTTTTCTAATTAACTTTAACTTGCAGTTGCATTTAAATGTTTGATTTAATTATTCGATTAATTAACTTACTCCCAATTTCAAATACTAATTTTTACCCACATCTGAGACTCATCTGAGAACCATTGCGAACTCTGATCCCATCACGATCAAGGCGATCACTTGCCATGGTCATCAGGCAGATTCCTCCATCATTCGGCCAGTGGAAACGCCCATTCATTAGACACACGCAGAGAGAGAGTGAGAGAGAGAGAGGGCAGAGATAGTCGTCTATAATTTGTTCAAGAAATATCCAAATGCGCCGTGTGACACACTTCAAACTGTCAGCATTTCTGATGACTGCGGCACGCCACAAATTCCTCCTCCTCGCCCTGTGTTTATTGGGGAAACCCAATTAAGCAATTTGATTTGTATTCGTGTCTCCGTCGATCGTCACATGCCACACGCACTGACAGTCTGTCCATCTGTCCATCTGTCTGTCGGCAAAGAAACCTCTTATCTGTGGCCATAAAACGTCGGAGTTTGATGTGACATTTGACACAATCGAAATGAAAAGAAAAAGAGTTTTATGCCCATTTAATGCTTAGGAAAATATTATTTTTTTGACTATCGATAGTAAAAACAATTTTCACTTTGGGTCACAACAGCCAGTTGACTTCTGTGCCAGTGTCATGAAAGTGAAGTTTACTTTTTTACGACTCTTCGATAAGGGGAGCTTATGACTTTATGATATAAAACTGAAAGCTGACAACAAGTCGCGCAACTTAAACTTGTATCTTCAAGTCAATTGAAGGCGGCTAAGCAGCTCAGTTGGTCAGTCAGTCAGTCAGTCAGCTTGTCAATATTTGCATTCGTTACGCCCTTAAGGTTTTTATGAAGCGTGTGTGACTTTAAGCCCTATTCATGGCACCAAAGATACTTGTAAATACTCGTAAATTATAATAATATAAAAAAAGTGCCATAAACAGCACTTATTGTTGTTGCTACAACGTTAAATCAATATTTACATTCAATAAAAGTAAAATCGAAATCGAATTGGAATTGGAATTCAAATTCGAATAGCCACTTGAAGAATTACGAGCGTGCATCCGTAAGATACATTCGTAAACAGACGCAACGAAACCGAAAGTTGCACATCAAGTGGGCGGCTCCTAATTAGTCAGACTTTGTTGCTTTGACCTTTTGTCTTCGTTGAATATCAACAAGATTTATTGACACGTAATCGCCCAAAGTTTCTACAAATATGTTAACCCATTGATGCCCTTCCTTTGTCATTGGTCACTCTCTGCATAATAAGAAAACTTAACAACAACAAAAAGAGAAATATAAAATAAATTGTCACGCTCTGCTGCGGCAAGCAACAAAAGAAAAATGTAACCAAAGATTTATGAGAAGCGGTAAAAAGGGGCAAAGAGGCAAAGGGGTAAAGGGGAAATCCCCTTGGAGCAGTTGCTGCATCTGTTATTTGTTAATCGATATTTAAATTGAGTCAATTTGTGGAGCAGCCCCCATGAAACTGTTGAGAATTGTTAGCGAGCCAATCGTTTCCCAATTTGTTATTGCATTTTAAATACCCTAGACTAGAGGGTATATTAGTGTAAGTGTTAATATGTAACAATGAATCAAATAAAATAAAAATTCAAAGATGAGTCATCAATTTCTGAGAATTGAAAGCTGTTTACTACAATATATTTCTTGAAATAACTCGGCAAACAAATATAAATTAATAGTTCGATTACTTTCAATATAATATAATGTGTTTGTTGAGTTATTTAAACTAATGCAAGGGTATTGATACTTCAGCTAGTCAAAGCAAACAAATCTCTTCAGTTTCTGCATGAATTGAAGATGAAGACACTCTCAACTTTCAAGTCCTATTCCATAATAAACTGTAAAATTGTGCAAGTTGTCTCGAAAAGTCGAGCAATTGTTTATGCAGCTCAATGCGAGTGCAAGAGTCGAGTGCAATTTCAGATGTACTTCGTATGGAAGTCAAAGATATTTATGCTTCACATTGGCAAAGCTCAATGAGTTCATAGATCAAAGTTGTAACTGCACAGAGAATGTTTTTGGTTTGGTTTGGTTTGGTTTGGGTCTGTGGAATTTGTATCTGTATCTGAGACCTGGTCACGCCATCAATGTTGAGTCACAGATACAGATACAGATACAGATACACACCCAATGGAATGGACACGAATCGAATGGGAACTTGAATGCAATTGCTGTGCGTATCGAAAGTTCAATGCTTCGACACGGCACTTGAAATTTCATGTTGTTGTTGTTGTTTTTGCTGTTGTCGTAGTTGTTGTTGGTGTTGCTTCCCTATTATGTACATGTCTCTTTCGCTTTTCCTGTCTCGATTGCGATGCAAGGTGGGTGGAGGCAACAAAACCACTCTGTTGTCAATTGCAGAGCTTGCAAAAGTTCCACTTTTATTTCTAGTTTTTTTTTTAGTTCTGTTTTCATTGAATTCTACCAAGTGCAGAGGAGCATGTCAAATGCCTGGGAGCACAAACGCTAAACAAACAAGCGTCGAGTACAGTGAAGAGTTGATCTAATGGCTGGCATGCGAATAAAGCTCACAAATAGTAAATAAATGAAGTACTTAACTGACAAAATCCAGGAAAATATATTTATTCGCAAGTGAGAAGTAGTTGTGAAGTGAAAAGTTTATGCCATTGGTTAGTCGATGATTTATTTGTATTCTAAGCAGCTGAAATGTATTCTTAGCTACGATCTTTTTGAATGTGAATAATATAATGTATATCACCTTGTGCTAAAATAAACAAATACCAAAGAATAAGCTACATAAATTCATGAAAAATCTAAATGATCAGTGGACAACACATTAAAGTATATACTTATATAGCAAAATCTTTCCATGATCATTCAGTTGAATATATAATTGTCTCCTACTGCTTAAGCCGACTCGACAATACCCTAATTGCACATGAATCGATTATGAGTGATCATTGAATGTTGTTCAGTCACTTTTTCATTTCAATGTTGCAACTTCCTCCAGCAACTTATTTAATTTGAATGCTTATCACTTCTCATAAATTTGTCACGCTTCACACACACAACAACACAACACAAGACAACACAAGACAACAACAGAAGTCAACACTCGCGCTGTCAAAAAAGTCACAAAATTATGACATGAAAATAAAAAAAAAGTAATTCAGAAACACAAAAAAAAGTCATTATCAATTACGCCACTTAATTATTTTTATTGGAGCATAAAATGCTCCATTTCTCGGCAATGCAGCGACAAATATAAACACACACATACATATGTATTCCACACTGTGGCGAGACATGAGATTCCCTCTCTCTCGCTGTCTCCTCTCTCCCCTCTGCTCTTGGCAACATGTGTCAATGATGTGCTAATTGTCGCGTGCCCACTTCTGAGTGTCTCTTGGCTTTGGGTCTGATCTGTGGCATGTTTCCCACTCCCATTTCGGTTCTTTTTCCCCCTGGTTGTTGCATGACACTTTGTGGCTTTGAGTATTTTGCATAATATTCAATCATTTACAGTTTTCTGAATTGGGAAATGCTGCCAATTTGTTGGTCTGCTTTTGGGCTTGGCCCAGTCACAGACAAAACGAAGGCGTTTCACACTTTCCAATTCAATTTCAGCTTTTGTTTCTTCAATATATTTCGTCAGCATGTGGAACAAATGTTGCACTAAGGAAATGTGCCAGAAAATTGACGACAAACCGGTTAATGAACGGGTCACCAAACGACGCACGTAATCACATTTTAGCCGGGAAAACCAACTACTCAATATTTATAGCCATTTTTAGAAAGCAGAAAGCAAAACTGTGCTTCTTTATTCTTGCATAAATTATACGCAAATTTATTATTTGTTTATTATAAAATACATTTTATTGGCATTACAATTTCGGGGAAATATTTTTAAACCTAAAAATACTTTATGACAAAATTCCTGCAGAGAGATTTGCCAACTATTATACGAGTATTGACGATTCTTTTTTTATTATCTTCCTTTAATATTATTCTTTCAGAGATCAAATTATTTATTTTTTGACACTCATGAATCAATCATGTGAACTTAAATGCAATTAACAGAGAACCGAAACACTTGACCATAAATAAAATATTTATGGATTGTAATTAACATTGACATTTTCCCAGAAATCACGTCAAATAACACATATTTAAAAGGTATATGTATATAAAAAAAAACAATGTAATAAGTTCTGTTGCCATTTTTGGCTGTTTGACATTTTTTGCAGCCAGCTGATGGTTTTATTGTTGTGGCAATTAAAAAATACTTTGCCGCAAGCAACAAAACCGAAACTACAGTTAATGCAACAGTTCGAGCCACATGTGGCATGCACACGTTAATTGCCTTTTTTGTCTTGATTAAAAAACTATTTCAATTGCCGCGTTTTTTATGCGATATTTACTTCGATTTTTTATTCGATTTTTATACGCTTTGGCAATAATTAAATTAAGACCGCAAATTGACACCCACGCGGTTAACCAAAAATTCGTAAATGTCGGCAATAAAACTAACAAAAAAATAAAATCCAAGTGAAGGCAGCTGTAATTTTGTTTTAATTTTAAATAATTCATAAATGCAACAATTTGTTGCAACACTGCAACGATGCATTGCGCATTGTTTGCGTGAAAGTTGAAAATATATTCCGATATTTTGATGGGCCTGGGAATTGCTTGAGTTTAATGAAATACATGGCATTAAATCGCAACTAAATTCGTAAACGTGGAATGCATTTCACTTGTCAACATTTTGTGGCGTTTAAAAACGCGCCCAAGTCGTAGCAACATGTTGCCAAGCTAAAGCAATCAAAGAGATGCGCGCGCGTCTGGTGAAAATAATGTACACAACAACAACAACAGTCACAACAACAACAACAACAACTGTTGGTGTCTATTGGATCCGTTTGGGATGTTGATTGATGGCCCATTGGCAGAGTCAGCTTTTGTGCCAGTTGAAGGCCAACGCTGCATACTAAACGCTGTCATGACTCAACAAGTTGCAACACCCAAAGACACACACACACACACAACCATACACCCACACACTACGCAGATTTGTGGGTTATGGTTGTGGCTGTGTGTGATGTTTGCTTAGCAGTATCTGCAGCAATGTTTGCATATAAACAGTCGCTTATGATTAAATGGGAATTTGCGCAAAAACTTTGAGTGCCAATTGCGGCAGATTCGAAGTACGAGGCAAGTTGCCTATCAACGATCGAACAGCGAATTGTGTGTGCAACATTTAATGGTTGTCTCCCTGGCGATTAGATGAGATTGCAACAAGCCATTTGTACGAATACAGCATCAATTTAAGGTTGGCTTACTTATTGCAACATGGCAACTATTAAAGACTAAGTTGCTCAGAAGCTTTTAAGCTTGATGATTGGGAGTATTTGTATTGGGTATTAAGTATTTGGTATTAAGTAGTAGTTACTACAATTATTATTGATATTAGTAGTAGTAATAAGCAGGTATCTTTACTTTTTTTGAACTATGAATGTCAGCTTTTAATGGAATGGTACTTCAATTACTAGATAAAATTCAAACATTCATATATAAAAGATTTATTTAATATTTTATAAATATATCTCACTAATTATTTCGCCCTTATTCAAGTATTATCAATATCTTAAACATCTTTATGTTGATTCCATCAGTCAATTCTTTTGTATTTTACAAGTGAATTATTTAAATTTATTTATATTAGGGGTAGCTTTTTCTTATCATTTCTTCTCAAGACAGTTTATAAATCATTAACATCATTGTAACTCGCATTCCATATTGTTTTTAAGATTCCGTCCTTCAACTATATTTGTTAAAGTGCATCCATCGTTCTTGCAAGCACAAGAAGCATCTCAATCTATGCAAGAACTAAGTTCCAGTAATTACAACTTATTTGCTTATGCTCAAGGATTCTTAATGAATATCTTGTGGCATATTAATCGACTCTGGGGCATGCAACGTTGTCTGCTTCCATACACCCATCTCTCTCGCACTTGCACTCAGTGTGGTTATCGGCAGCTGTGTTGCTGTCGCATTTGCCCAAGACAAACAACAGTCGGACATTAAGCGCTTTACCGAGAACTTGCAATAATTTTTATGTCTGTCTGTTGAGAGTCGCACTCGTAGTTAGTACCTCAAGGGGCTGCAACTGGACTGTAAAAACTTTGTTGGCCACATTTGTAAGCCATAAACGAGGCTTCTAACTTCTTCGACTTCCCAACTGTCTCCCACTCGCTCTCTTTCGCACCCACTCTGTCCGTCTCTGTCTCTGTCGCATTGTCAGTGAGGACGAATGCAACTTTGTAAAAGTTGAGCAAGTTAGAAAAGTACCTCAAGAATAATTCTTATGCTTATTTTTCGCTTCTCTATTCAATTGCAGGTAAGTGCAGCCGAGAAGTTGTTGTTGCTGAAGCAAAAAGACAACAATGGACATGTAAGTAACCATAACAATACTACAACTCTCAGTACTTGGTCAAGCCACCCACATACATGCATGTACATTGCACATATACACGGCGAAAAAAAGTCAAGTACGTTCGAAATTGAATTCGGTGTCAAAAGTTAAATAATTCTGTAAATTTTTTATCAAAGTACGAAGTAAATTTAAAGTTATATAACCTTAGTTTAATAACGAATAGTTCCAATATTAAGATCTTGATTTGTGGGTGGAGCCAGAGTCCCAAATTGATTTAACGAATTATTTTGATCAGGTTTAATTTTGTTTGTATTTAAGAACAAAACTGTCAGTGAATTAATATATATTTTTCTCGATTTATGTGTTTCACCCTTATTTTTAATGTTTACCGGTAAAGATCGAATCGTTCTTAGTTAGAGCACATCGTGCTGCATTTTTCCAAGTGTACCCGCAGTACCCGTATCCGTAGTGTATCTGTGTGGTCTCGTGGTCTCAGTGCGAAACAGCAATTGCCATTAAGTGAGCCACTCCTGACAACGTTTGTGCCACTTCCGCTTTCAAATGGCAAATGGCAACTGGCAAAGCATTGAACTTGCAACAACGCCCCCATCTATACCAGTTATTCACTAGTCGAGTAGACGAGTACTCGCACATCGAGGTAGGTGAACTCACAGATGATCATACACAGCAGCAGCAGCAACAACATCAACAATTACAACCACATCAACTACAACTACAACAACTACAACAATCAGCGTCTGTTTAACGATCGTGACCAATTTTGTTGGTCAAGTCAACATCGACGATCGACATGAGCAAATATTTACATTATATTTGTACGATCGTCTGGCGGCTCAGACTCGTCTCTATATACTATATATGCACATACATATATAGACATTTAACCTCTCTACAATTCGCCCCGCTCGTCACTCAATACTCACAGCTGTCTCGTCTCTCTGTCTGTGCTTGGAATATTCAATTGCCCGAGCTTAAACGAATACACTCACACACCCCGTCATACACTCGTTTATTTGCATTCGTTCTTTGGGGCGCCCCAAGTCTCACTTGCCACACAGACGTGACTGCTCAGATTTGTTGATGGGCAGATTTAATTTCGCATGTCTTGCGAATTAATTTGATACTCATATTTGAGTTGCTTTAATTGAATTGTTACCTAGAATTCTTGATGCTGATTTGACTTGAAATTTTATTTATAAATTGCATTACTTAAGCTTAAACTAAAATGGCCTTTGACCCACTTGGAAAAGTAGCCGTCGCACTTGGCAACAACTGCAAAAGTCCTTTTGGCCCAGCTTGGCCAAAAGTTTATGGCTTTCATTTGTGGACTTGCCACGAAAATGTGGAGCAGTGTTTACGTTGTTGTGTGGTTTGCCTTTTTGGCCAGCAGACCGACGGACAGACGGCAGCCAACGGCTAACTAGAACAATAACAATAAGGAAACACAAACAACTAAAGTGCCCATTTATCTGTGGTGCACCAGAAGCTTAAATATGTTTTAAAAGCAACTTGTAAAATAAACAGTGTTGTGAGATTCATGGAAGCATACTATTAATGAAAGTTATAATCTAATGGCAGTTAAATGAATGGAAATCTCTTTTATTATCAGACTGGATTTTAGCAAATAAATAAATATATTTTACACTTATTCAAAGAAATGGAGTATCGATTTTCATGGCTAATAAAAATGTGAATTGTGACAGATACCTTTTTAGCGATGTGGTTGATAAAAAACAGCTGAACGAAGCTGTTACAATGTGTATAAAAATATTTACGCATAAATTGCCATTTTGTGTGACGCAGCGTGAATTTATTTGGCCAAAACCGAGAAGCAAATTGGACTTGTGTCAAATGCAGTCAAATGGCAAACAAAATGCGAAATGTCAACGCAATGCGATGGCCAAGGGACAATGGGCCTTAAGGGTGGATAGGATGGGGGGCGTAACCATTAAAATGACCATAAAATGCACACACAGCAGTCATAACAAAAGGGATAACAAATACATAAAACAGAAGTGAAACGATTGCAAACATGTTAAACATCAGCGAAAATATTTAAACAAATATTTGCAGAATATGCACAAACATGAACATGAACATGAATCGAATTCGAACAGTTGGTCAAAATCAAATTCAATTTGAGGCCCACAAAAGCCGCGTTACGGCTTTGAATTGTTTTGATTACATTTGTGGCCTGGGTCGTCACCCAAAATGGGGGGAGTTTTGGGGTCCGTCAAATGGAGCTTATCCAACTGAATGACCAACACTTCTGACATTGCACGACACGTCAACTGAAAATCCGAAATTAACAGGGAAACTCTCAATTCAAACATTGAAATATTCAACGACGCTTTCCCAGCTTATTTCAGCTGACATTTGCAATTTAAATACACATGTATATCCAAACATATGTAAGCACACAATTTTAATTTAATGCAAACATTTGTACAACAAGATTAATTATTAAATTTGTTGTTGTCCGACAGAATGCAAATTTTAAATACTTTTTTTAAAGAGTCGCCGACAAATGTAAATGAGCAGCAAAAATATCAGTTCATCCGTATATGCAATATTAATTAAACCAGTATTATTTGTGCTTACTTTGACAATTCTGCAATTTTTGAGCTCGAAAATAAATGCATTTAATTATACGTAAGGCAAATTAATTATATTGGTATATTAATTAATAATTGTTAATTTTCGAAAATATCAAACACATTTCCAAATCAAAACATTTCACACATACAAATTTATTTCCATATTCTATTTTCATAGACCACACTTGAGATTGTAATTGAGCTAGGAGAATAATTAAACAATGTAGTGAAAACTGTCTCAACCCTTTCTTTTTTCTGACAATTCCCACCAAGGATCTTTGCATCGAACATAGAACCTAATTGGATTTGTACACTCACAATGGAGGGTAAATATAAATTACCTGCTGTCTATGACTATGTCTCGCTGAGTTCCCAGTTCATTAGACTCCATTAGAGGCGGCAACAACAATGAAGGGAGAGAGCGAGAATTCGAGGGGAACTCAGACCTCAGATGCAAGTAATTGTGAGGCAGTCCATTCAATTACTTGCCGCTGTGTTAAGCAAACAGCAAAAGGGTATTTACAAGGGTATTCTAAAAGAAAACACCGCATATAAGGTTCAAAGTGCACACAACTTCAGAAAGAGAGGGAGAAAGAGAACGAGAGAGGGGAAGGGGGAGATTAACAGAGATTGCACTTGCTTTGGGGTTTAATGCACGATAAAGAAATGAATTGAATGCCATGGAAAACAACTTGAAAACTTGAAATGCCCAACTGATAAGGCGAAATTCCGTTTGACATCAGCTTAGGAGCCACTCAAGAAGCTAATGAGGTATGTGGTGGGGTTTATGTTTTTCATGTTTTGTTGACCATGGGAAACTGAAACGACAAAAGTCAAAAATGCATTGGCTTGAAAGTTTTTTAATTAAATTGCAATCACAGCAAGTCCCAAAACAACAGCAAAACAAGTCACTAAATACTACTAAATAGAAACAGAGCAGTTGAAGGAGATAAAGGGGGACAGGGCCAAAGATGTGGCAAAAGGAGCAGCTCAACTTTTTGGCCACTTGCTGGCGCTGTAAACTGTGCAGACAGACAGACTGACAGACAGACAGACAAACGGCGCCAGATGCACTTAATTGAAATGATTTAGGGATCATTGAGGAAACTGAGGGAACTGCGGAGGGCTTAGAAGATACACAAGCCAATGAACCTTAAGTCGAAGCCAATTGATTGCCTGATTCCACTTTTCGTTTCGGATTGATAAAGAGCATTTCCTGAGAAATTTAACTCAAATGTCAGTTGAATTTTGTGTGCGAGTTTTAAGCCCATCATCATTTATTGAAAGCATCTTTTGGCCTGGTTAAGCTTCCAGCAACACTGTCATGGATCAGACGATAAGCGTCTAAAGAAATGATGAAAAATTAAATAAAAATCGAAATCAATAAATTGCAAGGCGATGCCCGCAGACCGCACTCCCGGCTGGAAATCCCAATAAACTGTCATTAAATATGCATATTAAATATGAATGAATATATCTGAATTTATGTACGGGTGCGAGTGTGTGCAAGTGTGTGCGAGTGTGTGTGTGTGTGTAACGTGTGGCATAAGAAATTATTACCAAGAGACGAAAGATAAAATAAGAAAAATGGCATAAATTATGTTACCGATAAACCCAAAGCTGAAATTTCAAATATACGTATTAAAAGTGCTATAAAAACATGGCTAAAATTTAAAAATTCATAATTAATATTTTATTTTACAATGAAAAATCTATTTTAAACTTAAAATAAAAAACTTCAAAATTGCTTTTAGATATTTTAATTTAATCTTTTTCCTGTGAAAATTCAAAAAAAAAAGAAAACTTAACTAATAAATAATTTTATTAAATTGTAAGTTTTATAAGTACCGGACATAGAAAACCGGACACCATAAAAGAGTGGTTTTTGGAGTTTTCTTAAAGTGTTTATTTATTCGACCATTGGCAAAACATAGGTGGCCTAGGGACCGTTTGAATGATACAAAACTCTCCTTAACCCATTAAGTACCAATTGAAATATTCGAATTTAAAAAAAAGTCTACTTTCAAAACTTTTTCCCTAAGGCTCAAACCAAAAATGTTGGGATGCAAAAACCTTTCAAAAATTTTCAAAAAAATGTTCGCTAGTATTTTTAATATTTTTTTGAAAATGGCAAGAAATACACTTTTTGCATGAAATTGAGGAAAAAGTGCCTTTTTTTTGGCATTTTCAAAAAACTATGGTGTCCGGTTTTATTTGTCCGGTACTGTATATAAAACTGTCTGTTCACAATTCCATTTAAAATTTCAGCTATTCGTCATAAGAAATGTATCCTTAGTGCAGTTCCTGAGTAACCCTTCCACAAGACAGACGAATTTATATATTTTCAAACCATGTTGGCCACTTCTACAACTTCTTTGCCTTGCTTTCTGCCGTCCTCTGTCCTGCTCAACATGGTCTGCAACTTTGTCGCCTCGTTTTCCCACTTTGGCAAGGCAACGTCGCGAAGCGTCGCGTCGGTCGGACAACGACAGAGAGCGCGTGCCTTTGGAATATTTATGAGTTGTGTCCATTGGCTCTCGACCAGGGTCCGAAGCGTCAACTGGCGGAAATCAATGTTGACCCACTTGGCAGTGGCAAGGACGGAGTTACAGCTCCCACAATGGCCTCGAAGCAGCTGCATGTTTGATACGCGGGGGCAAGTGAAAGTCGAGAAATTAATTTCCCAGCAAGTCATTAATATTAAGTGCAAAACCCAAAAAAGGCCATCAGACTTGCACATAATGAGACTTTGCTTCGACAATGAGTAGTCGCCAGTCGTTGCTCACTTTCTCACTGTCTCTTTCTCTGTCTCCATCTCTGTCTCACTTCTCAGTTGTTGCTTTAATTGCTGCAGCATTTATGATAAACCTGGAGGTCCAAAGCTCAATCTGGTCCCTGGACCGAGCACTGAACCCAACTCACTTCCTGCTCAAATGGCGATTTGATTTCCGTTTCCGTTGCGTTTTTCCATCTCCGCCAAATTGTTGCCCTGTTTTGGTCGAAAACTCTTTGACCACGCCCCCTTTCTGCAATACAAATGTGATTTATTGAACAAAATTAGAGCAACCGAAAGCTAAAAAAAATATAGAAAAACATTCGATTCTTCAAGTGCCGAACTAGCTGTACTCTAGTTACAAAGAATTTCATTCCATTTCAAATTTGAAAATTAAAACTCTTTCATCATATTGTTATCGATTTATCGATATTATCTAAGCAAACTGCTTTACATATATTTTAAGAAAGTTCTTATACGCTTTCAGTTAGAGTATCAAAGGGTAAAAACTATGTTATCGCCTTTGGCTTAGCTTTTATTTTTTTTTTTTTTGCTCTTTTTTTATGTTTTGTTTGTCGGATTTCCTCGCAAATCGATAGCAGAAAATTTATGACCAGTGTTGCCACACTAAATGAATTTATGGCTAGCGTTTAGCGCTAGGATGTCGAGAGGGGGAACGAAGGGGGGGAAAGGATGTTAGGTAAATCTGCTTGCATTTTGTGTGCTGCCAAAAATGCGTAACTTCTTCCATTTCTGTATATTTATGGGTATGTGTATATAGTATGTGCTAGAAATGCCCGCAGCAACAAGCCCGCAAAAAGTTGGCAACACTGAAAATTCATTTTGGTTTTTGGGCTTCATTTTTCATTTTATTTATTTATTTTTTGTTTCTTTTGTTTTTGTATTTTCCTCTTTTTGTTTTATTTTGTACAGTGTGCTGAGGAAAAAGTTTTTGCGGTTTGTGTTTTTCGCCTAAAAGCAGGCTTTCAACTTTGCATAACCCGCGTTGCAGCCAACAGAATCAGAGTCAACCTTAGTCCTGACTCTCTTTTCCGTCTTTCCCAATCCCTTATTCTGTTGCTCCCAAGTTGCAGTTTTAAATTTTGAGGCGTTCATAAATTTGACACTTTTGGCTTTATGGCCAGTTGGCCAACGCAGCTGTTGGTTCAGGTTGCTGGTTGCTGGTTGCTGGTTTTGACTGCGCTTTTTGGCCACATGCCGCCACACATACACAGACACACACACACACACATAGGAGTTGCCAAGTATTTCTGCGGTTTTATCTATGCAAAGTAAACTTTTGGCTGCGGTTTTTGCAAAGCTTTTGAATTGCAAACTAGTTGGGCGAATTATAGAGAAAAGCAGCGAGCGGCCAAAACAGAACTTCAGATATGCGAATGACGTGGCAGGAGTTCGCTTTTGACCATAACATGAATTACTCCACTTTGCAGTCCACCACAAACACACACACACACATTTTCAAGACCTCTTTTGAGGTCAAAATCTGAATAACACTCTCAACACTTTGCACAATTTTAAGCAGTTGCTTAATTAATTCGAGTTTCAGTGCATAATAATTAAACAGCTGTAGTTTTAATGCCCATTAATGGAGAGAAAGAATGATATTTTAAAAAAGAAGAATGTAAGAAAAAGTATTCTAATTTAATCAAATTCAAAGTTCAGAATCCCCGATGAGTTAAATCAGACTCTGATTTACGTATCTGCTGAATGAATCCCTGTTGAGTAAATCATAAATTGCATGGGAAAATCAAGAGTCGAGTCGAGTCGAGTGGCAATTTAATTGCTGGTATCATTTTGCTGGCTCGAGTTGCGCATCTGTTGATGGCACTTCCACTTCGTTGCAGCGTTGGAAATTTATCACCTTTAGTTGGTGCTGGTCGCTTTTCCGAGGCACCTCCTTCAGCTTGAGCTTCAGTTGCAGTTGCAAACTGTTTGCTGTCAGCTTTATTCACTTTTGTCGGAGCAAAATGGAGAAGCAGTCTGTCAGTCTGTCAGTCTGTCATTGCATTCATCAAAGTTCAGCGACTGACGTTCGCTTATTAAAAACTCCCGGCGTCAGACACTTTGCACTTGAGTGCTAAAATATGGCCAAGACAGATAGTCTGCCCGTTTGTCATATTGCACGCTTCAAGTGGCAAGAAGTCGCTTCAATTCATTATTAGCTGAACGATGTCTGATACAGTAATGGATACAGTGGGATACAGATACAGTTACCGTTTCATTCACAAAAAAAAAATCACGCTGTCAATTTGTCGCCTCATGTTTTGTATATTTTCTCTCCCTTTGATAATGCCAACAATTTGTGGTTTGTTGCCTGTCACATTTACGTTTTGGCATTTGCTTCTGGTTGTGGCTTGCATCGCATCACGTTTGCTGCATGTTTTGTCTTGTTTTGTTGCATGCTTTCAGGCGTGCTCAGCTTGTTTTGCATACAAATTGCGCATACGCCACGCATGACAATTGCATATATTTTATTGTTTTCGTTCTCCTTTTTCTGGCACACAATTTATATTTGCAGAAAAAATGATAAAAGTTGGTTAGCACAGATAGTGCTGCAAATGTTTTAAACTAAAAACTGCACTGAACTGCACTGAACAAACTTGAAACAAAAAGCGAAAATAAAAAAAGTTTTGTCAAAAGCGTTTTGTGTGCGCGTCGGTTGAAAACTTTCAAAACAAATGAAAACGGAAATAACAAATTAGTATTGTTTATACATCGAAGTGACAATACTCTTAAAGTAACAATTTATTCAAAGAGAAAGAAATATTTTCTTGCAGAATTTGCAGAATAAATATAAATGATCTGAAGTCTGTAAATTTGATATTTAGATATTTTCATAAATAATTGTTAAGTCATTCTAATCGATCAAAAAATGTTTTTAAATTGCAATTTTATATTTTCCAAAAGAATCAAAGACTTTTAAAAATGCTGGGACTCTTGATTAGGGTACATAAATTGGACATGGAATGCCCGCAACAATGCATAGAAATACGAGTATTTATTCTCGTAATTGTTGTTTACTCAGGGACGCAGTGCGGAACAGCATAGAGTCCACAGAGTTGACCCCCTTTGCCCCTTAACCCTTAAACTTCATCCTTCGTTACCTGTTTGTTTGATGCGTTTTGCAATTCATATAAATTTTATTTGTTGAACTTTATAATGGCAATGAAGTTGATGTTGCCACAAAGCTCTCTCTTATTTTCAGTGTGTACGAATCAGCAAAAAAGGGATGGCAATAACGAGTGAAAAGAGATAGCTAGATAGCACACACATAAAAGTTTGTTGTGCAAAAGTTGATTGTTAGCAAAAAAAACAAAAAAAAAAGAAACTTTTTCTTTTGAGGTAACGCATAAATTTGTATTATTTATTGTTGCTTGTTAGCTGAAGGAGAGTGTTTCAATTTATGTGGTTCGTTCTGTGTGTGGTTGCATGTGGGGTAGCTGCATTTTCCGGCTGCTTTGTGGCATTTGATTTGGCCATCAAGAATTTTGTATCTGGTTTCGCATATCATCATCGTTTTTAGCCTGGTTAAAGTTGACCTGTCCAACTTTGCTTCAGTATAATTGGCCTCTTCTGTATCTATTTACATACAATGTGCTTGGCCTTTGGCATTTGATAAATTAATTATTGCGTATACGCCTCGTAATACACAGCTACTCGTATGTATATTTATATCCATATAAACAGCTTGTTTTTGCTGCTCTTATTTATGTGCCGCCTCCGCATTTGCACAAATTTCCCAGGTGTCTAATTTTTCACCTGAGGTCTCTGACTCTGACTTTAAAGAACTGTTGCTGCCTGTGGTCCTTAAATTTGATCAACTGCATGAATATTTCACGTTAAACCGACTTGAAATGGCTGCATCAAATGTATTTTTTTGTTGCCTTTTCAGGCATTTTATATGCTGCAGTCATTTGCTTCTTACATTACACAAGGGATGTGTTTTTACTGGCGATTCGAGTGTAATTCGAATGGCAGCTGCAGCGACAAGTTGCGAGTCAAATTATATTCTCTGGCTGTTAGCCAGGTTAACTCACCCGCGGATGACCAGGCCAAAGGCTGTTAAGCTCACCTGTATGCACCTGCCTGTGTCTCTGTGTGTGTGTGTGTGTGTGTGTGCTTTTGTTCTTCATCCAACCCCTTCAGTCTTCCCCTGTGTAATTGCAGCAACAGAAAGAAAAGTTATCTGCGGCACGGCGAAGATTAGATACTCTCTAAATTAATGATGTAAAATACAGTCGAACTTCCCTAACTCGAATCACCATCATACAAAGAAAATACTCGACTTATGAAATTCTTTTTTTTTTTTAGGTTTAGAATTCGCGTTCGCCACTTGATCTAGTTCGAGATGGAGAAAATTAAAGTTATAAGAGTTCGAGTTATGGAAGCTTGACCGACATCGCAAAAGCGACAAAAATTGAAAATGTCAAAATTCAGACCTGTTCCGAATTTCGAACGTTTTCCAAAAAGTAAAAACGAATCGAAAACGTACGTTTTACTTTTTGCTGTTTCCGATTCCTATCGAAATGGGCTTGTTTTTACTTTTCGAACTCGTTTTTGAAAAAGATTCAAAAATTCATTTTATGTTTTTCAGGTTAATATGGCAGATTAAAGGTAAATTAGACTAACACTTCGTTGTTCGAATTTTGTTATTCAATTGAAGCAGATTTTGATTGCGAGAGTTGGTATCGATAGAAAAAATTAAAGTCGAATTCAGAACAGCTCAGTTTTGTTTTTTATAAAATATTTTATTGATGCTTTTAAAAAAAATCATTTAAGAATTACTTCAACTGCTTAAACTTGGAGTAGTAATCGATTCTTAAAATATTCAACATTTTTATTATTTTCAGTTTATAATTTTAGGTATTTATTTTAAGGCTTTACATTTTCGGAGTTCGGAACAGCAATCAACTCGTTTGGTGGCAAATTGACTCGTTTTCGGAATTTGGAACAGCCCCGATTATCATTATTCGAAGTCTTTTTTTTTGCGTAGACACTTTTTGAAAGCCATCTACTTTTTGCTATCTTCGGCGACTTTCTTAACCGACTGCAAATTTCATGACACAATGATAAAACCCTTTGTCAGGGTATAACAAGAACAATTGTCGACTGCATGACTGTCAGCTTCAGCAGCCGAGGAAGAGCATCAGCAGCTGTTGAGGAGATGCCTGTTAAGGCCTTTGTCAAACAACAGCCTGCAGTCCACAGCTGTGTGCATGACATCCTCATCTCCTCCTTCCTTCCTCCCCTCCTCCTCTTTCTCTCACTGTTGCTTGCTCAAGTTTTGTTTGACGCAACTCCATTGTCAGCTGTCCAACGGTCTGGACAACGATCTGACCAACAAGCTGCTCAATTTAATCTGCCTGCTGCAACAAATGGGCCAGACAGGTGTTAACCGTGGGTGGTTCAATCCGATGCAGAAGTTTCGTACTGTAATATGCGTGTATATATGTGTATCTAGTCTGTTACTGGCTTTCACTGGATGGCCTAAAGGCGTGTTAACTACGGCTTAATGCAGCTGCTTTGAAAGCGCTGTCAGCTGAAAACATTTGTTAATTACCAAACAATTCCAATAAGCAATTACATCTAGGCAGAATACTGTTTGTATCGCTTACTGTGCTCAGCTTTCACGTCAGAATATGAGGGTTCGATTCCCGAACTGACACTAGCCCAAGGCGAATTCTACATATGTACATATTTGTAATGCATCATCAATAGATTTTCCTTAACTTAATTAAACGATGCTTGGCAGCTAACTACTTATGTAAGCCCCTCTAGCAAAAGAGAGATCTACGACTGCTACTCAAAAATGCTCTCAAAATGTATGTCAGTCGTCCAAAAACATAAATGTTATCAATTTCTATTTTATTAAAGAATTCATTTAATGCTTCAAATACACTAAAAATTCAAAAATTCCTAACATTTTGGGAACATTGACATTCCGTTTTGTTTCTTTTAAAGCAATTGGCAACAAAGCCCCTAGAGATTTGTAGAACACACGTGTTTATATTTATTGTTCAAATAGTTGATTGCCTAATATATAATTCCCAATTGACAACATACCGAAACATGAAATGACTTCTTTATGGCTTCTGCATTCTGCAGCATTGAAAACATCTTTATGTAGTATTTTATACATGTTTATAGATACGTCACTAAGCTTACAAATACGTATTTTTACCTTTGTTTTATGGCAGTTTTTTATGCAGTGGCAATCAATTCAATGGCCACAAAACGATTTGTGTCAGCTCTGCAGCAACAGTACGAGTAAATACAGTGTTCACTGGCTATTGAGAACAGAGCATTTTAATCAAATTGAATTGACTTTAATGCCACCCAATGGTCAGCACAAAAAAGGAAAAGAGAAGAGAAACAATTCTATACATTTGCGCATTAACGCCACATTGTTGGGACAACATGAAGGGGCAAGGGGGCATAAAAGAGGGGCAGAACAATGGGGCATTCATAAGCCCAAGGTTAAGCCGCTAAAAATCATTGAGCAACATCAAAGCGCCATTGTTTTGGGCTTTGGGCCACCGAATGTTAAGCCAAATGAAATGAAAACAACATACAAAAAGCAAGACAAGAAGGAAGATTTATGCCAATTGCCGTTGAGCATCTACCTTGGCGCCTTGGCCACAAAAGTTCTCTCTGCGTGTGGCTGCCACACCTCCATCCCCATTCAATTGACTCACTCCCCACTCCACTCATTGCAACTCCTGTGTGACTAATGAACAGTCTTAAGTCTCGGTCTCGGTCTTAGCTCGTCTTTTGCTTCACTTTTTAGACATTTCCTTAGCTTTTTGGCTTTTATTTAGCCATTGGCCCACACGCCTATCCAAATGCGCAGTACTTCTTCATTGGTCGCGAGGCTAAGACTGTTTCCTGCCTCTTGTCTCTTGCCACTTACCTCTTGCCTCTATCCTCTTACTGCCTGTTCATTAATTTCGCTTAACTTCACAAATTGCCAATTGTGCGCATTGGTCAACATTTTTGTTTCTGCTGTTCTTTTCCCCTGTCCACTTTCCGTCCACTTCTCGACAGAATCCAGCATTCAGCGTCTGGCATTGTTCTCTATTGCTCTGTTGCTCGTATTTATTGCCTTGGCTGCCAATTTGTTTTGTGCTGCCATTGTTATAAATGCCACTGGCCACAAGTTGGCTATGCTGCCTACGTGATTCATTGCAATATAAATTAGTTTTTTATCATTAAATAATATTTAATCATAATTATCTATTGGCTTACACACAACATTTGAAGTACATAACTCAATTGATGCCATAAATAATAAAAATAGTAATTAAAAATAATTATTTACATTAAATGCAATTTAATGAAAACAAATTTATTCATTTTTGCTATAATAAATAAATATAGTCCTTTTGCTATCTCAATCAATGAAAGTGTATGCAACATTCGTTGTGCCAAATTTAGAGTTGGTTCTTACTTATGGCCATTGTTGCAGCAAATGTTGTAGCAACTGTTGTTGTGCCAACTGTGTGCACATGAATTCTTAGTTTATGAAGTTCTGCAGCATTTGCTCGCCTGATGCCTCTTGCCTCCTGCCTCCTGCCTCCTGTCTCCTGCCTCCTGCCCCCTGTCATCTTCCAACTGCCACTTGCCTCCTGCTCGTGTTTCTGGCCTTCTTGCCATTGATGTTTGTCTGGCACGTTACCTGAATCTCTGCATGTTCGCTTGCCATGTCTGAACAATAAAAATTGTGACAAATTGCCATCACCGAGCACAAATGGGGCTTTTATTTAGTGATGACTTTTATGTGGTGCACATGGCGTATGCGTAATGTGGGCGAGTCAACAACTGACCAGACAAAAAAAAAAAAAAACATACCCCAGGGCACTTTTGAGCCATGTCGGAACTGACATCGACATTTACAGCTTTCTGCTCCAATTCAATTAATTAATGTTAACCAACTGACGAAACTTTTCGGTCTTTGCCAGCTGCGAGTTAACGAGACATTAATCAAATTTTCCTATACATTTGCAGGATACGGACAACAGTTATTCACGCAACTACATCCCCGGTAAGTTCACGGATCTGAAGAACAAACAGCTGGGAACTCCGGAGGCGGTGATACACACACGTCGTCGCCACCACGACCCAAATTATGGTAAGTACATGACCAGAGGGAATGGAACATTGGAGCAAGTGGTAAAACAAACTCCCTTGCAACTCTTGCAGCTCTGGCAAATGACCACTGGAATCAGGTGAAGAAGGAGGCAGTGTGCCGAGTGCCACAAAGGCGTTGTGTCCGCGTCGAGAATGATCCTTCCAAGCAGTACACGCCCCACTGCGTCCAGTTGCATCGCTGTGCCGAGGACAGTGGCTGCTGTGACGATCGAGGACACATCTGTGCACCCAAAGAAGTCCAAGAAGTTGTCAAAGTATTCCATGTGAGTATCTTAAAGCAATTACTAGAAGTAGGGGAAAGTTGAAGAATTAACTCATGAAGTTAAGATAACTATTAAAAAGAAATCACAATATAATCACAATAGAATTAAAAAATTCATTCAACAAATGAATTTTATCTCTCTTTCCATTTTAATTTTCAAGACTTTCAAATACTTAAATAAATAATATTACTATGTCAGATACATACATAGATAATACGGCTAACAGGAATTGACTATAATTTCAAAATATTTATTTAATTTCCGCTCTCATTGCATTGGCAATTAAACATTGTGCTCGTATCAAAATGTTGACTGCACACCTTGAAAATAATAATTGAATGCGGCACACAATGCATAATTACATTCTCGATTTCAGCATATTGAATGCTCGTTACGTCACAAAGGTGTAACAGCAACAGCAACAGCAACAATATCATGGAGCATAAATCACCAACAAATTGAATTATCATTGCGTCATTAAAAACTCATTTCTGAGAGTACAACAACAATAAATGAAAGAAAAGGTGAAACGATATAATTATGTTGCAATATGGCGCCCTCAAGCATGACCTACGCCCACCAACAACGACAACAACAGCAACAACAATCGCGACAACAATAACGACAGCAATCAGAGCAATTACAGCAACATATACAGAGAGAGCAAGAGATAGAGAGTAAGCGAGACAGAGAGGGGATGCTAGGCAGAAGGCGGAAAATAGAAGTGAACCCATTTGAGGCACCGACTCTTGACAAATTGTATAAACTTTTTTAAAGGCCCAGCAGCCATTTTGGGGCATGTGGCATGTGCATTATGTGTGCCACATGTAAATAAATAATTGAGGCTATAAATTCATAAAGGAGTTACCTAACATAATCATCGTTGTTGTTGTTATTATCACCAAGCGAAGCAAAACAAAATTAAGTAAAGAATTTTAAATTCAAGCAAATTAAATAAAATGCTTTATTAATGTTGCAACAAATGTTGTAGAAAGTAGTTTGTAAGTAAATACAAATTTAAAATATTTAAAATTGTTTATTAGTCACTTTAAAGAAAATAAAATATTGCTTTAAATATGCATATGCAAAATCGCAGCAAATTTAAGTCAGAATCAAAGTTGAATAAATATTGAGAAAATATTGATTAAAATTACCTTTGTGTGTAGGCTGTAGTAATGTAATTGACATGCAATTTAAACTGCAATACTATCTACATTTCTTTCTAATTTTAGACCGCGTACTTAAAAAAAAAGCAGGGGTCTATTAACTTTGTCACACAAAAAATTGTGCCTAACAGTCAGAAGGAGGCGTGGCAGAGCCAGAAAAGTACATATTTTCTTGATCATCATCAACAGCCGAGTTGATATAGCCATGTTCGTCTGTGTAATCGCTAAGATCTCAGAGACTATAAGAACTTGGTATGTAGGTTCGTCTATATTGCACGCAGATCAAGTTTGTTTTATATTTTGGATCGGACCACTATACCTTATAGCTGCCATAGGAACAATCAGTCGAAAATCTAGTCTTAGTATGAACAACTTTTTTGTTGTTTAAGATATCTGAACTTAAATAACAGACTATGCATATAGGATGCATCCATACATATTGACTAAATTTGAAATTGGTTGAAATCGGACTACTATATTTTATAGCTGCATTAGGAACGATTGATCGAAAATATAGATTTAGTGTGCAGTTTTTTTAGTATCTCAACCGAACTCATTTATTGGGAATGTTCTATGTCTTTAACATTTTGATAGAATTTGGTTTTATTCGGCACATTCGACTGTAGCCGACTAGAAAGTACATTTAGTACATATTTATTTATTTATTTATTTTATTTTAAGCAGTGTTTGCTTTTCCACAGGGTCTCCGACAGTCGAGTATGCTCGACTGTTTTGCATTTAACACACTTTTGTAAACGTAAACAAAATTGTTTATTTGCAAATTTCAACAAAATGCAATTGTCTTACTGAAATGTCACTTAATATTCGCAATTTGAGCTTGAATGGGGAAAACATGTTTAAATGAACTGTGGCAAATACAACTTGGCCAACAACAGCAGCAATTGGCCAATAATAGACGATGATTAAACCAACAGCTCGAAGAAATTCGTTTTGCCCATTTGGCCAAAGTGCATGTAATCCTGGTGGCAGCCCAGGTAACCTCAGATGTGTGGCACCTTTCACATGCACAAAATTAATCGAGCTTAGAAACCAAGTTGTCGTCGGCACTTGCAACTGGCTGCAACTGGGGGACTGAATAAATTCGAAATATGCAATTGTCCTTGGGTGTTTGGCATAAAGTTGAAGCTGACAAAGTTTTTCACCTTCTTGCAACACGCACGTCAACAACGAGGCATTAGGGAGATTTTCTCTAACGCTTGTTACCTGTTTACGTGCTTGGCTGCCACATGCCAGCTCCTGGCTGGGATTTAAGACTGGCCAAATTGCATTACGCAGCGGTTGTGTCACGAACGAGCTTTGCAACTGCAACATCTGCTGCTGTTGCTGCTGTTGCAACAGTTGCATCTGCTTCCCCTCCATCTCCTTCTCCTCCTCCTTGTCCCATTGTTTAATAAGCAAAATTAATGTTTGCTCTGCGGCTGTCAATAAAGCAGCTTCCACTCCCACTCCCACTCCACATAGCTGATTATGCATGCGCTTTGGTGGCGCCCCCAGCAGTGCAACATTTTGTGGCAAATTAATTAAACGCTCAGTGTGCATTTTGAGGCCCAGGACAACGGACATGAACGTGGACTGGGACATGGATTTGAGCATGGCCTACGATTTGCCTGTCAGCCAAATTGACTTTTACTTTGCCAACTCCAATGCAGCCAAGTGGGCGACCTGGACAAGACGCTTCATGTGGAGGCGTTGGCTTTCACGTTCTTCTTTCTTAGCCTAGGTGAAAGTAACACCAACTCCCCCCCTCTCTCCCTCTCTCTCGTCTCTGTCTCTGTCTCTGTCGTTGAGTGCATTGAACCCAGAACCGAGGCAAGGCGTCATAAATCTCGCAATGCTTTTGCAACATATACTCGTGCCTTGACTTGTGTTGCCTTAACTTGGTCTGGTCTGGAGTGTTCAGTGCATTGCCCTCTTCACCGGCCAACAATGCACTCTGCACTGCCCCTTCCTCCCCTTTACACTTTACCCTTGCCTTTCCTTTCCTTTCCTTTCCGCTTCCCTCCCGAGTCTACCTAAAGGCTTCAACAAAATTTGCGCAACATAAATTATGTTTTGTAAGAATGTTTTTTTGATGCTGCTCGCCGGCATGCAACCCATCTCTTTTCCACACTATCTACATCTCTTTCTCCTCTCTCTCTCTCTAACACACACTCTTTTAATGCTGGAGTCTCAAGCTGTTTGCCTGGCACTTGACACCTCTCAATGACAGCCGCTGTGCTGCCCCATGACTCGTGTGTGTGTGTAAACTTCTGTCCTGCCTCCTGTCTCCTAATTCCCCCTCCCCCGCCCCCCCCCTCAGCTCCTGCTCATCCTTCTCCTGCTTCTGGCCACATATTTTCATGCTTTATACAGACAAGCAGCAAAGGGTTTTTTGTTTATGTTTAAGCTGGCAGATAACATTTTTGCACATATGCAATTCTGTTAGTCGGAAGTGACGATAAAACGATGAGAGAAATGTAACCATGGAGGACTTCATTAAATTTCTATATAAGTTGTTTATCATTTACATATCTTTGTTTATTTAGCTTAAATATTAATAAATTATTTTCTTATATCCTAGTAATATTTACAAGGAATTTACATGTCACAACGTCAAATTCAGACACTTGAAATAAATATATTTATTTATTAATTGTTCAAGCCTTAAACTATTTTAGTTTATTTATAACTCAAGTCTGCATTTAATAAAGAGTATAACAGCTTCGTCTTTATCCCAGTGAGTTTGTTTTTTAGTCTAAATTCCCAGAGTAACCACCTCATAAGTGTAATATTTATTATTAAAATATTTCCCTGACTTTCTTAGAAGCCATTGCGCTGGAATAATTTTAAGTGGTTGTTGCCAAACTTTTATTGGATAATTAAACACAGCTCTACTTGGAGCATGTGTGGGCGTTTCGGGGCGTGTTGCTTCTCAGCTCAGTTCATGTGTGTGCACAAGACTTCGAGTCGAAAGTTTTTTGTCAGAAAGCGCAGGATAAATATTTTAAAATTAAAAGCCATCCATGAAGTAAGACAGGAGGCAGGAGGAGGAGAATGGGGAGAATGAGGGGAGGAGGATTTGTCTGCTTATCTGTGGCGCCACTGCAAAAACCCAAATGTTGCAGCTGCAAAAAACGCAACAAAGAAAATGCATGAAAGTGTAGCAAAAGCAAGCGACACACTCATAATTAAATTCATGCATTCATAGTGGACTAAAAAAGAGAAGCTGAGTTTTCTGCTCTTCCACTGAGAAATGGAAATGTGATCCTCATGTGTGGCAAAAAGTCCTGTTAGCTTTACTTACCTCAATTGAAACACCTTGGCATATGCAAATTTACCAGAATCGAGGGAATGAAAAGCAAAGTGTTTGATTGTGAGTTTGGCTAAAAGTTGCTAAAAACTAATTAGCATAGACGAAATCAGCTATGTTAATGCCAAGTGCCAGCAGCTTGTTGATTTGTAAGAAACTTTTAAAACAAACCACTTTGGGAAATTTGAACATTACGAATACATGATTTTCTGTTGAACTACAGAGAATAAGTTTGGGAAAGGTGCTTGAGAGAGGGAATCCTTATGTACTACATATTCTCTGGATCAGATAAAAATTCATAAAAAAAATTCTATTGTTTCTATGCAAAATTTAATTGTAAATTGATTCAAAAATGAATCGTAAGACAGGAGTAACTTTTGGAAATATTGTTTGCTTTTTTTATTAGAATTAATGATGTAAAAAACATCGAAAAAATCTTAAATTTGGATACACTTCACTAATTAGACCACAAGTTTATAAAGCTGTATCTAAGAGAAAGTATAGAAAATAAGCGTTAAATAGTTTGGGAAATAGTTAATTTATGGTACTTTGTATTAAATTTACTCATAAATCTTCAATCTTCAATGTTTGTTTGTCATTTAGTTTTTTAGTTTTTACTTAAATCTGCTGAGCGGGCATCTCTTAATAATTTCTAGTACAATCTGCCCACTTGGGGTGAATAGCGTAAACGCGCCCCTACAATACAACAAATTGTACTACATCTTATATGCTTGGCTTGAGTCCTTGGTGCACTTAGTGGACTCTTGAGTGCACCATGAAGGTGGTGGTTATAGAGGGGAAGGGGAGGGTTACAACAGCACCTCCTACAAAGCAATAACTGACTAATTGCTTGAGTCGAAAGTGCGCACTTCTTGCACACTACAGAGAGAGAGAGAGAGCGTTGAGTATTTGCATGTATGTGCACACAACCTAACCTCAATTAGGGTGGTAGGTACCTCACACACACACTCACACACACACACGCACACTCATTTAAAGAGAGAGAAGAAAACTACTCATATTTATGGTATATACGTCATATATCATGCTATGGACATGAGACTCAACCACTTTGCTGCAATTTTAGATGCGGTTGCAGTTTAAATAAGAATCACAGCAACAAAAGCAGTTGAAACAAAATGCAGATGAAGAAGAAGCAGAAAGTAACAGCAGCACTTTGCACTTCCGTTTCCGGCAATTATTGTGTTGCAGCTCTTGAAGCGACCTCAGCAGGATTTTTGCCTCCTTTGACTGCTGCAATTTTCTTGAAATTTTATGTTTTCCAAACACACGCACACACAGTCGGGGAAAACTAAAAACTTGCGTGTAGAGGAAACCCTCTTGTAGATTAGAGGCAGGACGAAAGGAGAGAGAGAGAGAGAGAGAGAGGCAGGACACGGATTGAGTATGTGAGCGACATGTCGAGCATGAAAAACTTTTTCAATTCGTTGCTTTGAAAAATTTGCATAAACATTTTACCTCGGCCCGAACACTTCCGCACATTCCCCGCTTGAAAAATGCCAAAATTCAATTTGATTCTTGTTTTCAAGTTTTGTTATAAAATAGAAATTGTGAGCCATGAGTGTGTGAGTGTGTGTGTGTGTGCGTATCATAACATAAAATGTCATAAAAGGTTACTCAGTACTTTTTATGTATATTTTATTTGTGATCGAGTGTCGTTCTTTCAGCTTTGATGCGTCCAATCAAAATTCAATGGTCGACAGCGTTCAGTTCTGCATTTGTCAGGATTTCATTGGCTTATAGAATTTCTGCAATTCTTTCATAATTTGCCTGGTATTATTGTAAGCCTTTATTCAGCCTCACTGCTGCCCACTGGCTGTTTACTCAGTTTGATTAATAACCAGGCTATAATTTTAATTAAACGAATCCAACTTAATTTATGCAATTCATACGCAATTCATCATTTTGCACTTGTCATGCTGCAGAAACTCAGACCAAGGCAAACGACGACAACTAAGCAAAACAGAAGCCGTTGAATTTGTCGGCTCATGGGAGAAGACAGGCGCTTAATCCAAGGGGGGTCGATTAGTTATAGATAGGATTAAACAAATTGGAATTGATCTTGTTTTGTAGGTAAATTAAATTAGAATCTATTGAATCAGCACTAAGTAATCAGATGTATTACTAAATATAAAACAGTAAGATTCAATTGGAATTAGACAAAATCTGACTTGCACTTATTGAATGGGTAATTAATGTAACTTATACTTTTAAATTTTTATTTGACCCAGTCTACAAATTTGCATATGTTCATTTTGCTATAATTTATCACTCCAAAAAGTTCATTTGACTGCCCAAATCTGGTAAATCCCCCTGAAAACCAAAGCTGCCCATGTCACTGTGTGGCACAACTGGCAACTGACAGCTGACAACTCATTTAGAATTACAAGAGCTATAGAAACAAGAACAACAATGACGACAACTCTGATGAGCAGTCAGCTTAAGAAACATTCCTCATACACACATACACCACACACACACACACGGATTCAAAGTTGAACACTAAGAAACTTTGCAATGACAATCTCCATATGCAAATGTTGCTGACATAATTAACAGGGTCAGTCTGTCATCGAGGATTGTGTGTGTGTGTGAGAGTTATAAGTGCAACATTTACATACAAATATCAACATTTATTGAAATGGACAATTTTACAAATTTCTTTACAGGTCAAAAGACAAAAGAGCCGTCATTCAGTTACCGAGAACTTGACCTTTGTGAATCACACGGAATGCCATTGCATTGAACGCAATAACTTCAATGCCGAGGCCGTGATCACCGCCGTGGAGGTGAAACAAGTGACCATCGGCAGCAAATGTCCCACACTCTTTGAGAAGATACTCCAGAATGATGGGCAATTTCGCTGTGACTGTTCCTCGAGTAATTATCACTGCGATTTATTCAAACGCGGCGGCGAACACTTCTCACTGAGTAATCGCATGTGAGTAGAGAATCCGACATTGCGTATCTATAGTTATCTCATAAATCTCTGACATATTTATCCACAGATGTATATCTCAGGGAGTCTGCAAGCTGCCCACCTGCCAATTTGGCAAGTATATGGAGAAACATGGCCGCTGCCCCAATCAAAATGAACAGGCGCCACATCAAGCGACCTACAATACTATCAACATGTCGTAAACGGTAACTGGACGTTGTCCGTCCTGAGTATTAGTATAAGATCTGTTATACACGGAATACGAGCCAGGTGAAACGAACGTTCAACCGAACCATTTGAGAAACCAAAGTGAATTTTAAGTTTTTGGTTCGATGCCCGGCGAAAAGTAATTGGAGTGAATTTAGTTGCATATCCTATACAATATATGAGTAAAAGAATCTATATCCGCTGATTGCTAGCTATTTTACAACAGATTCTCTTGCTCTTTTTTCAACAGATCATCTATCTTAACTAGCTGTAAAAATATATACGATAACATGAAACGAATAAAAAAAACGAGCAATCGACAAAATGGAAACGAAAAACGAACAACAAAAAATTAGCATTGTTCATTAAAAACAAAACATATATTAAAAATTATGCATATATTAAAATGAAAGATAAACTCAATAATTATGTATCGTATCGTATGTGTAAGAAAAATATTCCAAAATATAAATTGACTGCGTTTTAGTTTAAATTTAGTGAAGTTATGTTATTTAATTATAAAACAACTAAAAACATACAAAAATATTAGAAATTTTAATCATATTCTATATCATAAATATAATTAAATAAAGCACTAAAATTATAAAAACAACAACAACACAAAACAGAAAACAGAAAACATCTCGAAACTGCTCACAAAACAGAGAAAAGCAAATGTTATGCATTTGGTATTAATAATTATAAATTTTATAGTTTTAAGTTCTAGTCAAACTTTTATACATGATTTGCTTTGCATTTAATTAAAACTTACATATAAAATACATGCATACATAAACGATAATTCATATATATCCGAATATTCCAACTCTCAATCTCTCTACCAAAAAAATACAAACACTTGATATTGATTCCGAAGCCATTAAGAAACCCACCAGCAACAATAGCAAAAACTACATTCACAAACACACACATTAACATTAAAAAAACAAAGACATCCTGAAATTCAAATCACAATTTTCTTAAGAAATACAATTATTCTGTATTTTTTGTAAGTCCAATAAAGTCAATTTAAATTCAGAATCAGATTGTATTCTTACATACACAGATGCCAAAATTTGATTTTGTATTTACCTTGATCAAATTGGATGGATTAACTAAATATAACATGCAGCCATATATTATAAAAAGAATCTGAAAGGGATTTTTAACACCGTTAATTCGAAGGTTCGAATTCTCTTAGCTTAAAATTATATAAGTACCAAATAATTTAGCACTAAAGCGTTATTTAAGTTGTGAGCTAAAATCAAATAGAATTTATTCAGATTACATTTTGATCAAGTTGAGTTGTGAAATTGAAAATAATTGGCAATAAATAGCGAAAAGCAATTGTTGTTGTTTCGTGTGAAAACTAAAATAAGTACATACATATTTAATTCGTAATAATTTAGTATATTATCCTAATGCAACATTCGAATTATTAACTGCATTAAATTCTGATACAAATCATAATTTATGCACCGTGTTATTATGAATTCATTTAAAAATCAATTAATTTGAAAGTATTCACAATTGATTGCCAAACAATAGGCCGTTAATAAGTATTTTTGTGCTTAACTTGTTTCCACATTTATTTGCCATAATTTATGAGCATTCGGTTTGCTCAAATAAAATATTTATTAAATTCCAGACACACACTAACAAATACACACAACCTCCCACACTGAAATGCGCAAATTGACACATAAATAATTAAAAATGTATGTAATTGTTTATAGATGTTATGCAAATAAATATAATAATATGTATGAAATATATACTACAACAAAAACAAAAACCAAACAATTCAACACGATTTTATTTCTAACCCTAGCATAAATTTTAATGTATAATAAAAATCAAACAACACATTGAAAACGGATGAGCAAACACATTTATGAACATAAAACAAAACCATACTTATTATGAATAAATGAAACATTATTATTACTATGCAAAAATCCAAATAAATATTATGAAAAAACAAACAATAAAAAATGTATTATTTGTCGGATAAGCTCAGCAAATAGTTTTGGGTGGTCAGGTGGATAAAGAGTAGTTTTGTGACATGATAGATTAAACTTTTTGCAAAATTGTCAAGGGGTAGGAATTGAAAAGTGGACCGTGTTGGAATAAAATACAATTTTTCAAATGACTAATGCTTGATGCTGAATCAAATTTGAGGGCAAACAATAAAATAAATTGGCCTTCCTCAAGGAAATCGGTTAGGTTTTGACAATGGAGCTGGAAGATTTTAAGGAAGTGTCAAGGAGTAAGTAAGGAAAAGGTAAACAGTTTTGAAAAAAGATTATATTTTTCAAAAGAATAACATTTCAACTAAATTACCAATTGATTGATTGATTGAAACTTTGCCTGAATTAATATCCTTTAAAAATTCTTCATGCGTTAAGTTTCTATAATATTGTTTGCTTATACTTTAAAGTTTGTTTAATATTGCTTATATATGTTAAGTACATTTAATACTTGTAGAATTTGTTGAGCACAACATTTTCAGCCATTTTTGGGAATAACAATCAGCATTAAGTACAAAAGTATACGGTAAAGCTTCGTGCTCGTCTCTGCTCGACTCTCGGCCAGGTTAATGATAATGGCTTAGCAGCTAGGCAAATGTCTAATGAAAATGCATAACAAATAGCTTAGCGGCTAACCCATTTTCACTCACACAACAACCGCAAAGAGGAAAACAAAACACGCAACTCACGTAATTTTCAGAGACACACACACACACACACACATACACACAGATGCTACAGCTGAACTTAAATCACTGTGCCGCTGCTCAAGATCTGCTGAGCCAAACTGTTAGAGAAGCGCGTATACAAGTTGCCGTCCTTAGTGAGCCCTACAAGACCCAGGAGTCTCCCACCTTTGTCCTGGACACCAGCAAAAAGGCTGCGCTATGGATCTGCGGCGCCCCACCATTGCAGCTCACCGACACAAGCTCTGCGGTTGGTTATGTACGTGCGAAAGTAGCAGGAATCTGGATATACAGTGTCTACCTTGCTCCCAGCCATTCCCTTTCGGAATTCACCAGCATCCTCGACGATCTGGTTGCTGACGCTAGAGGTCGGTACCCAGTACTGATTGGTGGCGACTTTAATGCCTGGGCGGAAGAGTGGGGTAGCGTCACGACGAATGCTAGAGGGCGTGCCCTGTTGGAGACCGTGGCATCCTTGGACATCGCGCTACTAAACCATGGTGTGCAGCACACATTTAGTAGAGCTGGAGCAGGCTCGATTGTCGATCTAACCTTTGTTAGCAGCTCCCTCTACAACTCATCGAGCTGGACTGTTAGTAACTCGTACACAGCGAGCGATCATCTGGCCCTTCTATGCACGATTGGCCAGCAGCCTGCTAGTAGCGAGCCAGCTGTCGCGAGTTATAAAAGGTACCAAGTCGATAGCCTCAACGTGCGGCTATTCTCGGAGC